>OZ005656.1:140692721-141005221 GCA_963930645.1 Salticus scenicus | reverse complement strand
GTTTCATAATGTGGTACTTGGTTTGGCATTTCAATGTACAATAAGTTTTTACAATATTATTTTTAGAAAACACCTTCGAAAACTATGCTTTATTGTGTTCCAGATGGTATTAAATAATTTAGCTGCACTAACATCCTCTGCTATTGTTTTGTTCCTAAATTTCGAATATGTATACTTTTGAACATCCCATTCTTTTCCTTTTTCTCTTTCTCTCTCGCGCTTTTTTTTTTTTTTTTTATCTCTGTGTGTGTGCGGAGTATAGTAAAAAGAACAAAATAATAATAATAATAATAAAAACCTCATTTGGAAAGTACCATAAAAGTTTTACATGCATATAATTTGAAAGATACATACATACATACACATACATACATACATACATATATATATATATATATATATATATATATATATATATATATATATATATATATATATATATATATATATATATATATGATATCGGGCCTTGCTTCCCCGAACTTTGGAATCTAAAGCTACTTAGTTTCTCTTTGCCGCACCTGGAATCCAAAACAGCTGAGTTTTCCCGTAGCGATGTGAGGAAAAGAGCAGAATCTGAGCGGAAGTTCGTACCTGTGACGAGAGACGACGCCATTTCCGGAACACCCGTTTTCATCGTGGAGCGGAGAGCTCTGACTGCAGAGTGCAGTCGACGGCTGGATGAAAAGGCACGCAATTTTTGACGAGTGTATAGCTTGTTTTAGACGACGTTCAGCAGTGCTGGAGCTTGGCACTTTTTACGTACTTTGTGTTTCGAAGTAACTGAAAAACGAAGTAATAAGTGATATGTTTGTGCCGCAAACTGTTTTAATTGAACTATCAAATGAACATTGGATCAGCAACTATAATTCATATTATCGTTTTATACATAGTGTATTATACCCTAACTTTCTTTAATAAATTTTAAATAATTAGTAATTAATCGAATTAGTAGTTTTTGTTTTGAAGGCCCACATAAGTCGGATCCTACATATATATATATATATATATATATATATATATATATGAATATATAAATGCAGACATATATAAACAAATGAATGAAATTAACCGAAACTTCTCGTTCCCCCCTACACTGAGGGGCCTCCCTGATGAAGATATCAGTGTTTTTTGGGTTAAATTTCATTCATTTTTTTTATATATATTTCTGCATTTATATATTCCTACATCTAAGTTTTGCACTTCTTTTCGCTGCAATTTTGCGCATTGGTTTGTAATTCTCCTTTTGTTTTTTTTTAATCTGTAAAATTTATATATTCATAAATTCATGTAAATAGTTTTCTATATATATATTACAATATTCAAATAAAATTTTTATTAACGCAGAAAAATATCTTGTTATAAAAATTTGAATTATAAATACTAAAATATCTAAAAAAAAAAAAAAGAAAAGAAAGAAAGAAAGGAAAAATGTGATTAGTTATACTTTTATGATAAATCCATAAGATAACCTTGGATTTAGATTAATTTTACTTTTAATTTCAGCTTGTGTTTTGTAAATTATAATACGTGATCTCACATATTGAGATAAGTCGGGGAAGAAAAAAAAAAAAAAAAATGTTAGATTTTGTATTTGAGAGAAATGTATATATAATTTCATTAAAAAATATTTTTTAAATCATAAAAATGATTCATTCTGTTATTTTAACTTAATAAACATTTTAATTTGTTTAAGTTTATTATTATTTTTGGATTCATTATTTTTATATTAATAATACGTTGGAAAACAAAATAAATAAATAAATCCTGAACTGCAAAATATAAAAGAAATAATTCAGTAATACATGGGTAAATACTTATTAAATAAATACATATGTAATAGTTAATAAAATACGTATTATAAAACTTAAATTTGAAAATTTTTTCTTGAATAAAATATTTTTGTAAAGCACATTGTAAATAAAAGATAGCACATTTCTCAATTCGTAAATCTCTTTTAAATACAGGAAATTCTTTAAATCTTGATAGTCTTTTTATCATGTACTTGAAAGTTGCAATAAGTCTTTGGTTTGAAACAGAAAATGTGAGAAAAATTTATTATTTTATTATTTTGTTCTATCTATTTATTTATTTATTTATTTTGTGTGTATTTTTTTTTTTTACTAGCTCTGCTCTTAAGTATATATGCATGCTTTTTCTAAGCGGCACTCATGAAATTTTAATATATTCATAATAGTATTGTGTTTTCAAGTTCTTTGTTAAATAGGATTTTCAAATATGTTTAATATTCGAAATTATAGTCTTTTTGGTTAAAAAAAAAAAAAAAAAAAAAAAAAAAAAAAGTGTCGGATTAAAAAAAGAAAAATGTAGTTTATTTCAAGTGATTATTTATTTCAAATAATTTACTTCTTCACCCTTTCTCTCTTTCTGTTTATATATATATATATTGATGTAACTATAATTAAATAAGCATATTAACGTTTACGTTAAAGAAAAATTGTAGAAATGCTGTATGATCTTTTTTTTTTTTTTTTTTTTTTTTTTTTTTGGAAGGAAAGTATGAAAAATGAAAAAGCTAATCGATAATAATAATAATAATAATAATAATAATAATAATAATAGTAATAATAACATAAAAAAAATAAATATTCAAGTATTTTTTTTTTTAAACATTTATAAAACATTTTAATAAAACATTTTAATCTGAATATTAATTTATCTTTCATTATCAGTTTAACTACTCAGATGATTTTTTTGCATACGTCAAATATTATATTTTGTGAAAAAGAAGAAATTGTACTTAAAAATATATAAATAAGAAAATAAATAAATAAATAAATAAAATAAATAGATAAGTTTTTAAATGAAATGCCATATTTTGTTTATGTTGATAGAAGGATTTAAATATGTTTATTTAAATGAAAATTTTACGTAACAGTTTTGATTTCATTATAATATTTTCGGCTACAAATTATTTTTTTAGAAATATTTGATAAAATAAATTCTAACGCCAAACTTCTATTACATACAAATTTAAATTATATTTTACGAAATTTAGAAAAACTATATTTTGTAGAGTAACAAGTAATTTTATTTCACCATTTCTGATTATGTAGTTTTATTGAATAATCAAACATATAACAGAATATTGCACACATAAAGGGTAATCTCCGTAAATTAAGTACGCGAATTATATACATGTGTATGCCATTTTTACGTTCAGGAATTTTTTTGTAAAATTTATTCAAGACATATTATTACATTTACTGTAGACTAATCAGGTTGATTATTATTATTATTTTTTTTTATGAATTTTTGTGAAATGATATTAAGGGGACGGTGGGCATTATAAATAAATATTTTTAATTTTACAGCAAAAGTTTTAATTTTTTGTATATACATGCACTGAAGTATTATAATATTAATAACATAAAAATAAAAATAAAAAATATATATTTTTTTTCATTAAAAATAAATAAAATAAAAAAAAATAAATAAAAAATAAATTTAAAATGTCTCTCGCGTTTATATATATATATATATATATATATATATATATATTTATTATATTGATTGGTTATTATTCATCTAGATATTTTAAATAAATTTGGGTATCGGATTTTCTATTCGTTTAGAAGTTTAATTTTAAGAATAGATTTTGTGAAATATACTGATTTTTTTTGACAATTTCAATCTCGCGCATAATAAAACAGAGTCTTAAAAATCTAAATATAGGCGAAACTTTAAACGGATACCCAGATTTCACTGAAATGTTACATAAAACATCTTAAAGCATTTTTTATTAATTTTAAGCCAAAATTGCGACACGAGAGACATTTGAATGAAGGTAAAATAGTTAAAAAACACATTAAGAGAAAACAGCATTTAAATTGAATTTCACCAGTTATCATTATTTATTAGTCAAACATTTTAGAAGGCTATATATTTTAAACTGTATGTTTCTTACTATTGTTTTAACAAAATTAAAGTATTTTAAAAGTTAAAAATATATATGATCAATCTTCGCCGACTACACAGCTTGTTTTATTTATTTATTTATTTTTCTTACATTTTAACGGGCATTTAATCAGATAATTAATAAAAAAAAAAAAAAAAAAAAAAAAAAGCCTTGTAAATTTTGAAAATATCAAATTAGAAGCATGCGGTTTGTTTCATATTGTTAAGAATTCGTTATAGAAAATAAATATAACAAATCGAAAAATTGATGTTTTCCGTTGATTTTTACGATTTTCAAAGCCCACCATCCCATTAAACTGATCTTCTTTTTTATTTTTTCAATAAATAAATATTTTATTAAGCAACATTTTTCAAAGATACTTTTAAAAAATCTAATTATGTTTAAGTATTAGTTTAAATTGCAGTCTATTGAGAAGATTTTTAATCACACACACACACATATATATATGTATAATGTGATAAAAGCGATAAACAAGACATTTATAAAATAAAGTATGTATGTTCAAAAGAAAAAGAAAATTACTCATTGTATTTTAAGATGACAATTTGTAAGCTGAGACTTGCGAAGGTAACGGCCATGGTGACATGAAGGCACCAAAATATATGTTAAAAAGATTAGAAACGAGAAAAAAAATACTCTAGGATGAAAAAATTATAGCTGAGATTTACGACCCAAGTAGGAGAAAATTATCAGGAATTTAGGAGTGGTGTAATTTAGTGAAGCAGTAAGTAAGAACGCGAAAATATAATAAGAACGTAGTAAAAGTTAGAATATGAAAATAAGGAAAAATAGGAGGTAAACTGCTCTTAGAAGGACTGAGAACAAGAAAAGTACAGAGAAAGGATTTAGTATTTCCTCTTGCTATGCCTTCCTTGAAAGACCTCTCTGATTCTGTCCTTAGATGTATCAGCATAAGCTTTGCCCTCCCTCCCACATCCACCATCAGAAGTATGTTTGCTTCCTGCTGCTGATGATACTGAAGTTATCCAGTGCTCCAGTCTTAAGATACCTTGTTTCCACCCTGCTCGCCCAATTTTTAAGACCTCCAGAACCTTAGATTAAATAAATAACTGAGTAAAAATAAATTTGTATCGAGTGTTGTTTTATGTATTCTAAAATAATAAATGTGAATCGAATATTCATGTAAAATTCTAAAATAAATAAAGAAAGAAATAAATAAAGAAATAAATAAAGAAATAAAAATAAGAAAAAAAATACGCATCGAATATACTTTTCATTATTCTAAATTAATACTATTGTCACACATTCTCGAAACTTCTACCTTACTAGTTGAGGAAGGAGGTAGCAAAAGCACGTAAATGACTGCCGAAAGCAGTAAGTGCCCGGACTCCTCATGTTGCGGGCGAGAAAACCTCTATCGAACGCAGCGGAAACTTTAACTTAGGATTCGAGACATTTTAGTGTTTATATTTTTGAGATTTTTTTTAATACTGATATGAAATTTTGAGAATTCATTTAAATATAGTGTCAAGCGAAGCGGGCAAAGCCTGCTACTTTCAAATAAAATCAACACAACGCAAAATGAGGAGGGATTATTTTGTATTAGAATGATTATTTTATTATTATTTTTTTTTTTAATTTGGTGGGCTGAAATTAAGAACGAGACAACTCATGAATATAATAGCATATAGAAATAATACATGTAGACTGAAATCTAAATATATTATTTCTAAAAATAAGTTTTAAAAAAAATCTTATACAGCCAATCCTCAAATTTTTAGTAATATGTTTGTTTCATACATTTATAAAGAAATCTTAAGCAATGTGATAAGTCCTACCATTATTAAATTTCTGTTCAGGGAATTCTTTAACACCCTGTAAATAAATAACACAGCTAAAGTATTGAAATGTGTAAGGGAAAGCAATTATGTATAAATTATTTGAGATTTACTGTCTACCTTTATTTATTCTTTTTTCTTTTTTTTTTTTTTTTTCCAAATCATTTACAATTATATTAATATATCATATAAGGAAATTATTTGTGGCTTTATTTGACTCACAAACTGATATCTTTATAAAAATATAAATCTTTATACATTTCTTAGATCTTTGACGTTCTTGGAAATGCATGTCACTGTAATTAAGTGTCCACTTTGTTCAATATTTTTCCTTTCTTTTACATATATTGTAGAGAAAGTATTATTCATGGGTAAAATTTTCGAAATTGAGTTTTTGTTATATTTACACAAGTATATGTATAACATGAGCACATATATGAATTTTTCTTATATTGTGTCAGAGAAAGTCATGTGAGTGACACACCAGATTATTTTTCTTAACAATATATAAATATTTATAAACAGTTTCATACATCTTCTTGAATTTTAGAAAAAATAATCATTAAGTTTCATCAAAAATACAGTTAAATCTTAAATTTAAAAAAGAGAAAAATGTTTTCAGTAAAGAAATATAAATGAATAAAATAAAAGCATTATACATATAAATTCAAACAACAACAAACATTAATCTTTCTATTATTATTTTTTTTTTTAACTTTTATAAAGTTTTTCATTAAGATATTAAATATCATTGCTTTATATTGTTCTTAATGTGATTTATCTTAAAAATAAAAATAAAAATAAGAACATTTAATAATTTATATGATTGGAAAAAGAGTAATTTACCAAATCTTTCTCATAAAATAAATATGAAATCTAGTTATGTGCATCATTTTTTGTCATTTGCAGTCGGTATAAATCCAATCGATTTCATAATTTAATAACGAAATCTGAAAGCAGCTTTGTAAATGAGTTTTCTTTTTGCGTCACCAAATATTTTCATCTCTTGAAGGAAATCATATAGCATATATTAAAAAAAGAAAGATAAATTAACAGAGTAATTAAATCAGATAAATTAAATAAATTAAATAATGATTAATTGCAAAAGTGAATATTTTTTCTTTAGGTACCAGTTTTCAATTTCACTATATTTAATTTTCAACGTTTAAGTATTATTAATTTAAAGGTTCATTTTGTAAAGAAATTTATTCTTAAAATAGCTTAAGTTACATAGATCGTTTCCTCAGTTATCTTTTAATGTAATAAAAAAGAAAAAGAATTAAAACAATAATAGTGATTATAATCGGAACTTTTTTTTTTAACTACACTGAAAAAAAAAAAAAAAAAAGTGTGGTATATTACATAACAATACTGACGCAGCCTACTTGTGGCAGCTATGAGGTAGCCACAACTATGTAGAGAAAGGTTACCAGCTGTAGCTCTATAATATACTACGTTTACACAGTTACAGCTGATAACATTTCTTTGATTGACTGTGTCAAGCAAGCTGCCTCAACAATGTGATTATCATTAAACAAATTTTTTAAAAGAATAATACATTTTTTTTTTTCTTCTAAGTACTGCAAGAAATAAATCTTATATATGTAAGTATAATGAGTGTAATGTATAGTCTTCTTTTTATATACTCAACACAGTTTTACAAACATTCCTTTCACTATCAGCAGTATGGAGTAAAACATTCTATTGTTCTTAAAAATGATTTACCGATATATTATAACAGAATTTTAAGTTATAAATTTTATTTTGAATTATAAGTAAAATAATTTCCCTTTTACCAAATTTTAGCACATACTAGAAAAATATAAGTTACATTTCAATTCCCCTTAATAGGGTAAAATTACATTATATGTATTAACAATTTAGAATCATGTTATATATTTATATATAATGCACTCGTATCTCGCAAAATATGAAGTGTGCAGTTTTCACGTTTTTAGAGAAATCATATCGTAATATTTATTAGTCAAGCTTATAACGTTTGCAAATGAAAATATATATATATAGTTTCGATTACGATTTTTTCTATTTATTTTTTCTTTCTTTCTTAGGTTTCTTTTTTAACCAGTATTTTTTCTTTATCTACTTTTTTTTTTTTTCTTTTGACAGCATAAGATGTTTATTAATTTTTATTTATAATATAGTTTATGTAACATCATTTTTTTTTTTTTACTTCTTGTATTTATCTAATTTGAATTACAATAAATATGTTACAATTTTTATATTTTTATATTTCAAAAGTGTATAGAATCGCTGTACATAGTGTATATACATATATATAAGTTACTGCTTTTATATACATATATATTTTCAGACGAGTCGACACATTTCATAAAAAGTATACTTTCTTAAAGGAATACTTTATATTTTACAAAAATGTATTATCCAGGTTACAACTTCTACACTCATGTCCATAAATTAAGGATAATTCTGAATCACACGGAAATCGAAATTTAATGTAAAAATTTCACCTGTAGAAATACCACACACTTCTTTAAGAATAATATGCAAATTATAGGAAGCCATCAGATGACGCCGATATGATGTTACAGTGACGAAAGTGTAAGAAGGAGGTAGATAAGGAATGGGAGCAAAGAAGGAAAATTGTTCACAAGCGTTCTGTGTACCGTTCAGTGCCACAACCGAATAGTTATGACACAGAGGACGCATGCAGATATTTTTTTACGTGGTAGAATGATCGGCTGACTAAAATGTGGGCGTACTCAGATAGAAGTATCGGGGGAACTTGGAATCGCCCAAAGTGTCATCTCTAGGCTTTGGCATCGATCCAAAATTATGGAAATGCTAGTTGACGTTACAGTACTGGCCGTCCCTGAGTTACAATTCCGAATGACGACCGGTATTTGAAAGTAATTGCCAAAATAAGCAGATAAAGCACAGCATCAGACCTGTCTCATTAGCTGTCTGCAGCCACGGGTACCACAGTTTCAAGGCAAAACGTGAATAGACGTTTGAGAGATATTGGTCTACATGGTGACAGGCCTGTTAGATGTGTTTCGCTCGCGGCAATGCACTGTTGCGAGTGGTTAACTTGGAGTAGAGAACATGCAATGTCGACAGCAGCACAGTGGGCTTGTGTGATGTTTTCCGACGAGTCCAGGTTTAGATTTCAGTGGGATCCACGCCAGACTTTCATATATAGATACTTTCATATATAGTCAGGTACCTGTTACCACCAAAACATCATTGAACGACACCGTTAATGTGGGGCAGGGGTGCTCGTTTGGAGGGGGGGGGGTCATACTGGACACCAGAACTGATCTGCATTTCAAATCGAAACCATTACAGGCCAAATTTATCGGAACATCATTCAGGAACAACATGTACGTTTGTTTAGGGGTGCTATGGGCCCAGAATTTGTGTTTATGGTTGACAATGCGCGTCCTCACCGTGCAAACATTGTACACGGAAGCCTACAATCTGTAGCTATTGCTCGCATGGAATGGCCAGCATTCTCACCTGACTAGAATCCGATAGAGCATGTGTAGGACATGTTTTCCGACGAGTTGCAGCCAGTCAACCCCCTCCTACATGTGTACCGGAACATTGCTTACTGAGTGGAGTAATCTTCCCCAAGATCAGATCAATAATTTAACACTTAATATTAATAGACAGTATAACGACTGTATTTCATCATCAGAGAGACATGCAATGTATTAACCACCATACCAACCATGTAATGTTAAGTTTTTGTAAGGGAGATATTTTTTGTAATTGCTTCAGGGAGCAAAAATCGTAGTTTTTATAAGTAGTATCCTACATAAATCAACTTTTTTTGTTCCTGATCTTTTGTTTAATAAATGGGCTCTATGAATAAGTCATATTTGTTTAGCTTCTGAACCTTTATTTGACGCAGCAAGCATTATCCTTAATTTATGGACATGAGTGTATTTTTTATATCATGAAAACGTTATATTTCAGCAATATTTGAAAATTTGAGTTAAAAATTGTATCCCATTACATGTGTATTAATAACAAAATATTACCTCAGTTCAAAATTTATTATTTTTAACGGATATTTTGATGTATATTTATTACAATATTCTTGAAACGGCATCTGTAGACTTTTAAACCATCAGTATTTATTTATTTTTACCATTTCAATTACAGTAAGTGGTTACTAATAAGAATATTATAATGCAATTTTAAATAACTTAAAAATCTTAAGAAAAATTAAACTGAGTTAAAAAAAAAAAAAAAAAAATCTAGACTGTAAAATTTTATATCTATACATTTTGTGGATTAGAAGTTTTCTTAAATCGTACTATTTCCTTACCCGAAGATGCGATTTTTCTCTTTGCAAAATTAAATTTTGTATAGCAATGGTATTAATGACCGTCCTAGAATTCCAAGGACATTCATTGAAAATTACACTCCTGCTTAAAAGTTTGCTAACAAAAAATAAATAAATAAATAAATAAATAAACTTATATTTTGCAAAACTTGCAAAACTTCTAAGTAGGAGTGTACTTTTCGTCAATTAAATTAGAACACATTTGAAGACACTGCTTGTAAAGTTCATAATGTTTCATTATAATGATTTATTATATGTATATTAAATAAGCTGATATACACACATTCAATCGCATTATACATAAAAATTACTAACGTTTTGCAATTTAAAGTGATTTATTTATTCTGTCCTCGAAATTCGGTAACACTACCAGATATGTCCTCAAATTTAATTAAAAAAATCTAACTGCCCTAGTTGCAGACTGGTGTGTCTACACTGTAAAAAAATAGCAATTACCAGCTGCAATATACTCACTGTGATTGGAGAAAATAATTATTTTTTCCAATCACAGAGAGTTTCTTGCAGCTGGTAATAGTTGTTTTATTACAGTGTA
The DNA here is from genome assembly GCA_963930645.1 of Salticus scenicus. NCBI lineage: Eukaryota > Metazoa > Arthropoda > Arachnida > Araneae > Salticidae > Salticus > Salticus scenicus. Next base: position 140,994,596 of record OZ005656.1, on the reverse strand, counting down.
CTCAGAATCATAAATATTACTTTATTTATAAAAACAATCGAAACAGAATGAAATATTTATTTATTGAAATTAGGAACTATTCCAAACAGAAGAATTGCATTCCGTTATCATAAATTTCCAAATCACATAATTTGTGGGATTATATAAAACAATTCTAGTTAAGTGTGAATTTTCAAAGAACGATTATGTTTCTGTTATTCTCTAGAAAATGAATTTACCTTAATTTTGCTTTGAAAATTTTTAATTACCGTTATACAAACTTCGAAATTATGCCTTTGTTTCTTTTCCCATAATTTAGAAAACCCAAATTTATACAAAAAAATTCAATCCTAAAATATTTAATTGAAATATACTTTCTAAAATACTGTATGCTAATGTTACATAAAGCGTTAGAAAGCTTAATATATTTTATAATTTACCTACAGAGTTATATCTATATAAATAAAGAGAAATGTATGTATGTGCATGTGTGCTAGTGCCTGCGTTCTGAATCTCAGACTACTGATCGTAAAGATACAAAATTTGGCATAAGGGTAACTTGGACCCTTCAGATGTGCATCTCATCGAGATATTCTGATCTAGGATCTCATAGAGATTTGGATTAATTATTGTATTTATTTTCAAATGTTTCCATTGATATTTTCGTTTCATTTTCTAAAATTTAATCTTTCATTTCAATAGCCTACTTATCTTATCAAAGGCTTTTAATCTATTTATTATAAACATTTTCCTACAAACTTGAAAAGTGTTTACGACTTCTGTTTGTTTGTCTGCACTGTTAAAAATTTTTTTGTGAATTTACAGAGAATCTATTGGTAATTAATTATATTAAGTCTTATGTAAATTTACGGAGGATTAAAAATAAAGATTCTGTCAAAATATAGAGAAACTACACTGTAAATTAATCATAGTCTCTGTAAATTTACATCGATCAAAATATTCAAGTCTCTGTAAATTTAAATCTGTGAAACATCATAGTCTCTGTAAATCTACATATGTAAAAATATGCAAGTCTCCGTAAATTCGAGCATGTAAAAGCATATAAGTCTCTGTAAATTTACCATTGTAAAAATAACCACGTCTCTGTAAGGTTACATATGTAAAATCCTTCAAATCTCTGTAAAATTACATATGGAAAAACATCCAAGTCTCTGTAAAATTACATACGTAAGAACATCCAAGTCTCCGTAAATTTCGTATATAATGTTATGAAAATCTCAGTAAATTTATCCATGTAAAAATACCTAATATTTGAAGGTCCCACCATTGGCTGAGAAACTCTGCTCTCAACGTTTGAAGGCGGAAGGCGCATGGTTCGATCCCAGGTTGCGATTTTTGACCTACCCATTCGGAATTTTCCGCGGATTTCTCCAAAACTTGTATAAATAAGGGATAAGACATTTTAGAAAGACCTACACTTACGGCAATCCCCACAGGTCTAGAAACCTAGCACATCCAATAGGCTTTAACTAACGCCGATTAAATATTAGTATGTTTACAAGCGTATCGAAGACACTCTGAATTGGCATATTACTTAAAATAAATTCCATTATTATCAATTTATAAGTACAAAAATATCCAACAGTAAGTTTATATTCATGAATATAGGTAAGAATCTGGTAAATACGTTATATAAGTACAGATTCTTATACAACTTAAGGAAAAGAAACTTAAAGTTGGATGTTTTTGCACTTGTAAATTCATAGCCTTGGGATTTATTTTAAATGCGCGTCAGTTTAGAGTGTTTTGAATATAGGCTTCTAAATATACTAATATTATTGTGGTGTTAAAATCACATTGGTTACTCCAGAGTTCTAGGCCTGTATAGAATGCCTTATGTGTAGGTCATTCTAAGGTGTTCTATCCCTTATTTACAAAAGTTTTTTAAGAAAACCTTGGAAAATTTCGAATGGGTAGGTTGAAAATCTCAACCTGAGATCGAACTTTGCACCTCCCACCTTCAAACTTTGAGATAAGAACTCCTCGGAAATTGATGGGGCAAGAAGACCGGACTTTAGTATATATATATAGACATGCTATATATTTTTTATCAAAACTACATTAAAATTCAGAGGTATAAAATTGGTTAAGCTTGTATTACCTGTGGTAGGATTTGTAATGATGCGCTTTAACAGGTTTTTAACTACAATTTTTATTAATGTTGTGGTACATTTTGCATCCATTAAACTTTTAATAAAAAATTTAAAAAAGAAGCTAATTTATATTATGGTACTTCTAATAAAATGATCAGAAATAATTGCAAAATATATCATATGTTTGCTTAATATTGCTCGGTTATATTTAGTCCATACCAAAATAAAAACTTAATTCACTCATTTAATATGAATCAATAGTGAAAGATCTCACAGATCTAAATCTAAAATTTTGATTTGATAATTATGACATATTGATAGTTTTTGGCTCGGCTGAAACCAAAACTAGATTTTACTCTATCACATACATATATTTATCAATACAAGATGCGCTATTTTTTTCATGACTCTTCCACCAATATAGTTATACGGTTACTTTTATAGTATGATTCCATGATTAATTACAATTAATCATGGAATCATACTAGAAACTACCGAAAGAGAATGTATTGTGTCGGTAGATACCCTGTATTTGCAAAAGCTACGTGTAACAGAGGAAAATTGGCTTCATTTTCGGCTTCAGCACATTAGAAATATAGGTATCAACTAAAATAAATTAAATTTTGCCAAAATTATATTTGTAGATCTGTGTTAACAACCTCAGTTTCTTTCATTCAAAAAATACATCCACTTTTTAAATACACTTTAAAAATAAATATTTTAACTAATATATATATATATATATATATATATATATATATTACATTTTGATTAGATATTAACTTAAAACAATTAAGAATGTAATTAAAACCCTAATCGTTTAAAATTCATTATGCTCTTAAAAAGATGTAAACTTTCTAAATTGAAGGGGGGGGGGGGAGGAAGGAAGAAGTACTAAAAATTTGTTAGGTACACTACCTTTCCATAATGACCGCACACTTTCGATTTCAGACACTTTTTAAAGTATTTCAAAAAATGTTAAAGAAATCATTTTGAAACTTCAGGGATGTGAAAGGAGGACCGGTAAAAATAATTAAAGTAAAATGAAAGTATTTGGCTTAACCCTGTAATAATTAATGCTTGAAATACGATATGGCAGTAGCATGTGATTATAGGACTCTTTCTCATTAACTTTTTAAGTTTATATGTCTCTAATGCATATAATCAGGGAGATAAAGATAACACGCAAAGTATGAAAAGACTGTACAAAGTTATTTTCAGGAAACTAGACATACAATAATAAACACTGTATACTGCAATCAGAATGAAAAAAATATTAAATATCTAATGAAATATGAGTATTTTTACTAAATTTCTAACTGTGCATGCGTAAATGTTCAGTGAAATTTCATTTTCAAAATTTAACAGTAAAATTTATTGAGCTAGTTATATAAAAACCCCAAACAAAAATCGAACAAACTGAAAAAGTTCTACATCTACATCATACAGAGCTGCCAACCAAATCCGGCAAATTGTTAATACCCCCCCCCCCCCCGCCCCCCTTTTCCTACACCACTTAATTTTTAGAGTAATTCTCTTCAAATATATTTACGATAAATGAAGAAAACAAATACTCTAAAAATTAAGTAGTGTAGAAAAAGAGGCGGTAGTAACAATTTGCCGGATTAGGTTGGCAGCTCTGGTCATAGAATAAACTGAATTTCAGCTGTTTCCCAACATAGAAATTGTTAAGAGGATTTTCCCAATATTTATTTACAATCACAGGAAATTGCATTACCGTTCATCGAGTTAAAATAAATATGTGATTAAAACTCCTTATACTTTAGCGTTTCTTCGAGAGAAACTGAAGACCAGTTCATTCTTTGGCGTAGAACTTTTTGAGTTTACACAATACTTGTTTGGGTTTTTATATAAGTAGTTTAATGCATTTGGCTACTAAATTATACAAATGAAATATAGCTAAAACTTAGTCATGCGCAGTTAAAAATTATTTAGTAAAAATGCTCACATTTCATTAGATATTTAATATTTTTTTCATTCTGATTGCAGTATGTTTTGTCTAATGTTGTATATTGGGTTTCCCGAATATAGCTTTGTACTGGATTTAATACCTTGCATGTTATAGCAAAAAAAAAAAAAAAAAAAATGTTCGGCAATTTTTTAAAGAAATCTTTATATCTCCCTGATTACATGCGGTTGAGACTTAAAAAATTATACAGAAAATGAGAATGAGCCCCATAATCATATGCTACAGCCAGAAATGTATTTCGAGCATTATTTTATACTGGGTGATGCCAAATACTCTCATTTTTCTTTAATTTTTTACTGGTCCCAGTTTCACTTTTGGCGCAAACAAATAACTAAACTACATGAGGTATAACATGTTTTTTACACTCCTGAAGTTTCAAGATGATTTGTTAAGTACTTTTTGAGTTATTTTAAAACGCATCTGAAATCGAAAGTGTCCGGTCATTTATGGAAAGGTCATTAAATGAATTTGAATTTTTAAATACTCACATTGATTTTTATATTAGCTAAAGAAAAGAAATTACTAATTCATTTCCATATAAAGGTCTCTCTTAAAAACTAGGCATACAATTTTGGTAGTTTATTAAAAAAGTAAATTTGTGCAACGTATTAATGAAATGCGTAACTTGTCATTTAAACCAAGACTAACAAATTTGATGCAAATTTTATTTCAAACTTTAACAAATTTTGAACATTTTTCAATATTCTGTTTTTAATAAAATTGGTTTTTAAAAGATATTTTATTTGAAAATAAAAAAATCTCATTTCAGATCAGATTTCTAATACGTAATCGTAGAAGTATAGGAACATATTAAAAGTTTGATACCTAAATAGTTTTAATTTTTATAATTAATTCATTACAATGTGTAGAATAATTTCCTTAATTATTGTAGTTTCTGGGATATAAATAATTTTAAATAGACGGCAAGTGGAGAGAAAATATTCGTACGAATTAAATAGTATATAAAGAAATATAGAGCTTTTAATATTTTTAAATATTAATTTAAGGTTCAATGCAGATGAAACTCGGGTACTCTTTAGGTTTTCGTCACTAGTTCCATAAATTCAAATCTTTAAAATATATAACTTTTTGTTAAAGAAACCATTAAATTATTTTGAATTCAAAAAATTTCGACTTTTTATTTATTTATTTATTTTTTTTATTTATTTTTTTTTTTTTTACAAAAACAAATTTTAAAACATTTTTCTTCTACAAAATAGGATCTAAAGAAGAAACAAATTCTACGCTTTTACACATGAAAGCAGCATCCCGATAATTTACTACAATCATTGCAAAAAGTTCACTAAGAAGAAAAACATCTTTGCTGCAAAGAAAACATACAATTAAAAATAATTAAAAAATAAAGCATACTGAATTAGATTAAAATTAAACTTTATTTTACTAACATAACACTGACCATATCTTTTTTTTTTTTTCTAAATGACATTAACAAAAGATAAACGGTGAAAAACTCTTTAACAGGATAAATATTTGGTATTTGTAAATGTCTCTAATGAGGGTATTTTACGGCATTTTCTTTTTTCATATTTCTTAGACAACTTGTTTCATTTCTTATATCAGGATCAATTTCAATTATAACTAGAAAAAAGAAAAATGATGAAAAATTACTATTGTAGGAAAACACTTCAACTATAAATTTTTAAAACAAAATCTACATCCTATGACATTTTAAGCAAATAATGAAAAGAAAGGATTGCAATTACATGGCACTAAAAAGAAAATTAAGTATACACTGCTCGACATTGAAAATGCAACACCAAGAAGGAGTGGTCAGAAATTTATGCAAATTTTAGAGTAGACGCACGTCACTGTGTTATGTGAATGATGTGAAAGGCGGAACTCTCCGACGCACGTGAAGTAAGATATAAGGGAAGGAACTTGCAGAATGGGCAATATTCGTGTCGTTATTTCTGCCAGACGAATTATCGAAGAAATTTTGTTTTTGTCTCGGAGGATACGTGTAATAGGAGAGAATGCCAGGCCACCGTCAACGAAGGCACGTCCAGCAGATAGATGATTTTACGGGGGGTATGGTGATCGGACTGAGAAGGGGGGGGTTGGTCCTTACGTCAAATCGCAGCTGATACCCACATGGATGCGAGCACGGTGCATCGGCTGTGGCGAACATGGTTGGAACAAGGAAATGTGGCAAGATTGAGGGGTGCAGGTGCAGCCAGAGTGACGTCAGCACGCGTGGATCGACGCATCCGCCGACAAGCTGTGGTGGACACGCAAGTCACTTGTACCTCGATTCTGCAGTATGTGCAAGATACCTTGGATGTTCCCGTACCGACCTGAATAATTTCCCGTCGATTGGTTGAACGTGGCCTGCACTCACTGCGTCCGCTAAAAAGACTGCCATTGACCCCACAGCATAGATGCCAACGTTTGGAATGGTGCCGGACTAGAGCGACGTGGATGACAGAATGGCGAAACGTCGTGTTCTCAGATGAGTCACGCTTCTGTTTATCCAGTGACAGTCGCCGCATACGTGTGTGGCGTCGATGTGAAGACAGATCTAATCCGGCAGTAACTGTGGAACGCCCCACCGCGCGACAACGTGACATAATGGTTTGGGGCGCTATTGCGTATAATTCCATGTCACCTCTAGTTCGTATTCAGGGCAATATGACCGCCCAACGATACTTGGATAATGTACTGCGGCCGGTGGCAATCCCCTACCTTCAGGGTCTGTCTAATACAAATTTTCAGCAGGACAACGCCCGACCACACAGTGCTCGCTTCTGCCAACATGCTCTGCAAGGTATACAGATGCATCCCTGGCCACTGTACTCTCCTGAGCTGTCACCAAACGAACATGTGTGGGATGGGTTGGACGCCGTTTGCAGACTCTGCCCCTGCCTCGTTCAGAAGACGAACTGTGGCAAATGGTTGAAAGGGAATGGAGAGCCATTACTCAGGACACCATCCGCACTCTTATTGACTCTATGCCTAGACGTGTTTCTTCGTGCATCGCTGTCCGCGGTGGTCCTACATCCTACTGAGCCGACGCCGTTCTCGCTCTGTATTCTGACTATCATTTTGAAATAAAGATCACTTATTGTTCCTTGCTGTCTCTGTCTTTTTTCCAAATTTCATCACTTTCTGACCACTCCTTCTTGGTGTTGCATTTTCAATGTAGAGCAGTGTACATAAGCGAATTTTAAAGTGTATCTTAAATACTCCAACTAAATAGAATCTAATGAAAAATCATCTAAAGAAAATAAAAGTAGATATACATGGTATTTTAAATCATTAATACAGGAAAAAAATCACTTATATAATGAAATCATAAGATATTTAAGCACCATTTTATGAAAGCCAGTTTAACAGGAATATTTTTGAAATATTTTATATTAAAAACAAGTAAGAATTGGATTGTAATTGGGAATAAGGCCGATTGACTGCTGTAGGTTCTAGGCCTACTTTGAAAAGACTTTATCCCCAAGAAAAGACCCCCCCCCCCGCCCTTCCTATATGAAATTTTAAAGTTTGCCCCTGAGTTCCCCCGTTTTTTTTTTTTTTTTTTTTTTTTTTTCCTTCTTTTAACAAATGCCTTTAAGTTTTCAGAAATTCCAAGACATTCCCCAAGTACAAGGAGTAGAGTGGGACTTTGATAACTATATATAACGTCATTTTCAAAAAATATTGAAAATAATTTAGACATTTTTAAGTAAGCCTCAATTTATTACAGAAAACCCCATCGTGGGTTGACTTTTAAGGGGTATTAGCCCATATTTACGTGAATTTCAGAGAAAACCTTGGAAAACACCGAGCGACTAGGACAGCATGCGCGACTACGTATCGAATTCATCACTTCCCGTCTACCAGCTTCAAGAACAGATACTCCTGTCCCCAAGACCCACTTTTGTCTATTGGATCATTATAGTAATATGAATTAATACATAGTTCTGCAGCAAATTCTTTTTTACACACTTCAATTACGAAATATTTCCAGTTTATTAAATATATTTAAAAATTATTTTCTAAATATTATTTGGTCTTTAATAATTACATAAACTAATATAAATGCAAATTAGAGTAATTTTTTGTTGTCTTAAGCTACATGTAAATTCTTTTAATTAATATCCTTCTTTATTTCCATTATTAATATTATGATAATTACTTAAATATTCTATCTCCAAAAATTTAAATATTTAATGAAAACACTTTCCGCTGGTGAAGCATTAATTCGACCCCTCTCCTCAAACCCCTCAAAAGAAAGAAAAGAGAATTAAAAGTTAAAAATAAAATAAATAAATAAAATAAAAATTGAATCACTTGATAAATAAGAATTCACTAAATATAAAATCTTTATTTTGTATTTCAGTTTTTAAATTTATAAAATTTTCAATATGTAAACTATTGTTTATAGAAGATATGTAGGCGATTTATTTCAATTCTACTCCAATTCTTGCATTTTGATTTCGAAAATTCAGATAATGTTTCAGTCTTCACGTAGAAGATATAATGGTAAACATTTTTAATGGCATAGAGAGTTGTATAAAGAACATGAAAAAACTTGGAGAATATTAAAATAAGAATTGAAAACAACCGGTAGCAGATTATAAAAGAATATCAGAGGTGAAAGTTTTCAGGGGCTATCTTTATTTCCAAATCCCCCCCTCCTTTCTAAGTTTTTCCTTACAATGCCTTCAGAATTCTACAAATATCATTTATTATGGGAATAAATAAACATTTTAAATAATAGCCACGTAATAATAACCTTAATCTATTCTTCCACGATTAATTTTGAATACAAATAGCAGTTTTTAGGGTTTTTTTATGTTAGGTAGTTTTTCACCCTTTGAATATGGAAATAAAACAATTTATTGTCTCCTGAGAGAGTGAACTGCTCCTGAATCATCTCTAAACTGTACGGCTCCATAAGTGGCCGTGCCATTCTACGCTCAGAGCTTATAAACGGGAAGTGCTGAGTTCAATCCTAGCTCGTCGACCTAGCTGTTCGAAGTTTTCAGTAGTTTTCTCCGAGACTCATAAAATCTGGGCTGGGCCCCTTAAAAAACATCCCCCCTCAGAGGGCCCACTACCCTAGACCTAGGACCCTCGAGTCCTAGGCCTGGGGACTCGGCCATAGTTCCAAGCACTCTCTTAACTTTATAATACTCCGAATTAAAAACTGTCCAGTTATTAAAATCTTCCCCTTACAAAGAAGGAAAAGAAAAAGCATGTTTAACAAAAAATATTTCTGTCAATGCAAAAACTTGTCTGAAAGTTTTTTGACAATGCGTTATTAAGCAGAATCTATTAGCTATATTTCAGTGAAACTCTATTTTTAAATTCCATTTGCTCCACAATCGTCTGCGTCCGCCTCCCTTCATAAACATGTAACCGCAGTCTTGGCATGCTTATGATTATGGTATATTCATCCAGGATAATTCAAAAATACAGTTGGATTTTGTACTTAAAAGTAACGTTTTATGTGGATCGGTTAGTTTGAGATATAAATTAGTCCGCAACATATAACAGCCTGGATAAAATTTCGTAATTATTTAAACATTTCCTCACTCAATTTGATATACACTCTGTACTTTGAGTCCTTAAATATCAAACTGCACTCTGAAAAATATTAACTTGACAGAAAATTTAATTTGTCCCCCCAACCCACCCCTCTATTACCATTGCTCGGCAACAGCAACAATAATTTTCTTTTTTTTTACATTGTGGTTTTTTAACTTGTGCATATATATATATAGGCATATATATACACACGCAAGCAGATTTTCAAAATTTTCAGAAAGCAAAATTAATAACATTGGACGGTTTAGAATACAAACCGTCCTCCCCTCTCTTAAAAAAAAACATTAATTAAAGAATTGTTGGATAAAACTCCCATCTATAAAATCTTTATTTTGTATTTCGATTTTTAAATTTACTTATTTTTTATTATTTAAACTATTAATTATATAATGTGGAAATGACTTACTTTTTCCTCAATTCCCACTATTTTGATTTAAGGTAATCTAGATTATTTTTCAGTCGTTCATCAAATGCCAGCAAACACTTTTAATGACAGGAAGAGGCTGTAAAACGAATATATAAGAAAACATATAGAAATTTCAGTCGATATTAAACTAAAAACTAGTATGATGTGGCCACCACATGACTTTCTTCGATATAATTTTACACAAAACTTATTCAATAAAAATTGCTTATTAAATTATCATATTCTTTTCAATTATAAATGCAGAAGATTTTTATCTGATAGAATTATCACTAAATGCCGAAAGATGTCAGTTTTTTTCCAAATCAAAAGAAATGACTTTTTTCCAAGTTTTTTTTCGTAAAAAGTAAAAAAAAAAAAAAAAAAAAGGAAACAAAGGATAACTTTGTTTTAAATTAGCACAAATCTATAGTTCAACCATTAGTTTTAAAGGTATTGACGAGATCTTTCGAAAGGTACCCATATTGAAAATTTACTTCCCCTGGGGGGTACTTAACCCCCAGGGGAGAGCGATGCCCCCACATGCAAACATTTTTTCCCTAGTTAACTACTACTATTATCAATAATTCATATTAATTTTAAAATAACTCTCATTATGTACATTTATACGAAATTTTGTCCTATATTGTCATGTTGAAAATTTAGAAAAATGCGATCACAGCACCTGTTGAGCGATTGATCCCCAAATCTAATCAGCACCAGTTTATGTCAGGGTGCAACTAAATACCAAGTTTGTTTAAATTTCATTCATTGGTTCGTGAGATACAGCGTCCACAAAAAAGGGATACAGACAGACAGACACATAGACATTTTTTAAAAACTATCAATTCGTGTTCTGGACATCCCAAAACGTGTAAATCCATCAAAAAATGGAGGTCGAAAATTTTCGCGAATCAAATGCTTTCTCTATATTACACATAGAAAAAAGTAAAAATAACCGCTAATATAACTAACATAAACAGTCATTGTTTTTGTTGATTATTAAAATAGGATAAAAGATTATATAAAATTTAACTTACCTAATTATGAATTCCAAATGAAAACACGAATTGCTTTAAGTTCTTCAATACAGTCAACAACAACAAACTCTTAATGAGTAGATACGAAGATAAACATCCCGCAGAAACAATCTAATTTTCCCTAACGTTCCCTTTTTTCTCCCTTTTTACGTAATAGTACACTGCAATGAAACAAACTATTCAGTATATTTCTGCCTTCAAAACTTCTAGTTAAATAAATATATATGCATAAATACGTATTTATTTTAATATAAAAATAATTTTAAGGTTATGTATATAGATATAGTTTTTTATTTAATGTACCTATCAAAATCCCTACAGGGAAAACGTTGCTTAGAAAAGGGAAATATCTGTAAATTAAGAACTGAGTTTCTTGATTCAATGCTTTTAACAGAGAACTCGTGTAAATTTACGGAGAGTCTCAATACTTTTTCTGTACTTTTACAGAAATTTTTAACAGCAAACTGAGTTTCTTGATTCACTGCTCTTAACAGTGAACTCATGTACTTTTACGGAGAGTCTCAATACTTTTTCTGTACTTTTACAGAAATTTTTAACAGTGTGCCTGCATGTCCGATTGTCCGTGGTCTAACTCCCATAAATATTCATGGAATTTCTTCAAACTGATATATGTTGTTTAATTTCCCTATAGGATGTTTTTTTATTTAAAATTGGGTAAATACTACTTCTGGTATTTACCCTATTTTGAAAATTTCAAAGTATTGCGTCCTATGAGCCGTATTTCTATAAATCATACTTTAATATTTTATTTCGCACAAATCATAACGAAATTGACATTATCAATACATACACGTAATAATATTATTTCTATAGATTATAGTTCGATTAGCATTATTATTTTCAGTGCCAGAAAAAAAACTTCATTCATATTTTAATGGTTATTATTAAAAATCGTTGGAATTGCATTTCCGTTTGCATTAATCATTTTCAACAATTTCTCACGAACTTTAAGAGTGGTTTTGATATGAATTTGTCTGAATGTCTGTCTTTTTCTACGTCTGTTCGTCTTTGAGTTCGATCCTTAATTTTTGTAAATATTCACGGAATTTGTTGAAACTGATATACATTAGTGGAGATCATTGCGGGGTGCTCCTGATTTAAAATGGCGTGAATACATCCACTTGTTAAAGTACAGAAACATCCAAAAATATTCCAAAGCATTAAGGTCTAGGAAAATTATTTTTATAAATCACATTTTAATACTCTTAGTTTGTGCAAATCATAATGGACTTGACACGTATCATTCATGTACACACGGAATGCTTTCTACAGACTATAGTAATGGTTAGCTTTCAGATTTACAAATCCAAACTAAAATACTGTACAACATTGTGGGATACATTTGGAAGTTTATGGATTTGCTTTTTCGTTTGTGTTAAGCGTTTTTTATAATTTCAAAAAATATTTACAAGTTATTATAGATTCAGTTAGTTTAGTTGTCTGCATTTCACTCCTTTATATTCGTTGTAATAACAAACAACGTCAATATACGCTTCATAGGCAACGTATATTGAATATTAAACGATGCAGCAACTACGTACAAATGGAAAGTGTTAATATTGTAAGCGATCTGAAAGATTTTTCGTCTTGTGCTATTTATTTAATTCATTCATTTGTAAGTGAAATCTTATTTATTTTATTTTTATTTTTTCTTTAAACAACGGTTATTAAACTGATTTTTCTTTCTTTCTTTAATTCATTTATAATTTGAATGCAAAAGGTTTTATTTACATATTTACTTAATTTACTTATTTAAATTAAATGGTAATACATATATAAATAACTATATATATATATATATATATATGCGTGTGTGTGTGTGTGTATTATATGTTATATATATATATATATATTTCTAACAGTTGTAATTATGTATAATTCTTATAATATAATTTATTGTATTAAAATTATACTTTTTTTTTTCTACTTAAAATTTATTACTACAGTTAGTTTAAAATGCTTTAACCTCATTATATATATATATATATATATATATATATATATATATATATATATATATATATATATATATATATATATATTTTAAATGCTTCTACATGTTATTCATCTTATACAATTGCAGTTTTTAAAGTAAGAATTAAATTCTTATGTCAAAGTAACTTTTATATTATATGTAAGCCGATATTTTAAAGTTCTAATTGATGCAGTCTACTTATTTAATTCTCCGAATAAAGAATTCTCCGAAAACTCTTACTTTGAAATATCTATATATATAAAAGAGCAGAGTCTGTGTGTGTGTGTGTGTCCGCTATAGAATCCTAGGCCGTTTCACCGAGCGAGACCAAATTTGGCACGGTTGATGTTTACGACCCGAGAAAGACAATGTCGCAAGCGATTTTACAAAATTCGCCCCACAAGGGGGGGGAGGGGGGGCAAAACTTATTTTCACAAACTCCTTCATATCTCAAAGAAAAAAACAGATATCCGTAAAATTTTTGCTTTAAAATATATCTAATACAAATGTCTAAAAATCGGTTTCTGGAATTTTTGAAATTCGTTCCCCAAGGGGGGCGGGGGGGGGGGGGGGGCAAATCGTGATTTCACATGCGTAAAGCAGGATTTCGCATAATCCTATATATCTAAACAAAAAAAAATAGATATACGAGAAATTTTTGCTCTAAAATATAGCTAATGCAACTATCTAAAAACTAATTTATGGAATTTTAGAAATTCAGCCCCCAGGTGGGGCAGCAAGGGGGGGGGCTATGGAGCAAAAACAAATAGAAGTACAGTTAGGCCGTTCAAAATTGGTACAGATAGGTTTTAAAGGCCTGCAAGTCGAATGGGGATATTTTCGATTGTGTAAAGTTATTAGGAGGGGCAAGAAGGGGGAGGGGAGGGGGGGAAATAAAAATAGTGTCAGATCGTTCAAAATTGGTACGTAGAGGTTTTCGATACTTAAAAATCGATTGCGGATATTTTTGAATTTGTAAAATTATTAAGAGGGGCGGGTAGGGGGTGGGGCTGTAAGGGGGGGGCTATGGGGCAAAAACAAATAGAAATACAGTTAGGCCGTTCAAAATTGGTACAGATAGGATATAAAGGCCTGCAAGTCGAATGGGGATATTTTCGATTGTGTAAAGTTATTAGGAGGGACAAGAAGGGGGAGGGTAGGGGGGGGGGGCAAAAAAATAAAAATAGTGTCAGATCGTTCAAAATTTTTACGTAGAGGTTTTCGATACTTACAAATCGATTGGGGATATTTTCGAATTTGTAAAATTATTAGGAGGGGCGGGAAGGGGTGGGGCGGTAAGGGGGCGCTATGGGCAAAAACAAATAGAAATACAGTTAGGCCGTTCAAAATTGGTACAGATAGGTTTAAGAGGCCTGCAAGTCGAATGGGGATATTTTCGAAATTGTAAAGTTAATAGAAGGGCCGGGAAGGGAGGGCGGAGGGGCAAAAAAAAAATAGAGTTAGATCGTTCAAAATTAGTACATCGAGGTTTTCGATACCTACAAATCGATTGCGGATATTTTTGAATTTTTAAAATTATTGGGAGGGGCGGGAAGGGGGGAGGGAGCGGAAAGGCAAAAAAATAAAAATAGAGATAGATCGTTCAAAACTGGTGCATAGAGGTTTTTCATACTTACAAATCGATTGCGGATATTTTCGAATTTGTAAAATTATTAGGGTGCTCATATATATGCATTCGCGCGTGCGCATCGCGCACGGGTCTACGCTGCCGAAGGCAGTGGGGACCCGGGGTGCTACAACGAATCTACCGAGACTGTCTCACTCCCGGCAATTTTTGGCTGTGACGTCATGTTCCGAGAGTGTCAAAAAATGTGCTACAACGAAGCTCACGGAAGCTCTCTCTTGGTTTTCGGTCTCGGAAACTCCTGCCGAGATTTATCGAAAAAATATCACCAAGCGCAGAGTTTGTGGGAACGAGTTTTCGGCACCGAAATATATGTAATGTGTCCGCCATTTTAAAAAAATAAAAAATGATGAATTAAAAAGTAAAAAACGTGTACATATGTTATATTTTTTAGAAAGAACTTTCAAAACTATTAATTTTTTGTGTGAACACTATATTCGTATAATTATTACTTTTAAAGATATTCGATTAGAAAGTTCACGAGTGACAAGAGATGTATCCCTTTTGTCAAGTACACTATTAACAGAAACAATCAAATATTGAAGACTAAAGAAAAACTTTCTAAATTTAATTAGTTTTTAAGTCCTCAGAGCTATGAATTGGAAGCTAAATTATGTAAATTCATCATTCATAATGAAATACGATGCTAATTTAATGACAGTATATTATAATACATTAGTTACAGTGCATTATGTCGTCAGTAGCTCGATCGTAGCGTATTTGATTGCAGACCCAAAGAGCTCGGGTTCGATTCGCGGACGGTTCGGTTTTTTTTTTTTTTTTTTTTTAATTTATTACATATAATAATAATAATAAAAGGGGGGGGGGGATTTATTTTAAATATTTTTTTCTTTTCTTTTCTTTTCTTTTCTTTTTTTTTTTTCTTTTTTTTTATAAGAAGAATACTTTAAATATTAGGATTTTCCTAATATATGTATATTACTAACAAGGAAAGTATGAATACTTAATTTATTAATTATAAAATAAATAAATATGTATGTATATAATTCAATTGCAAAAAAAATAATTTAAAAATAAACTGCTTGATCGTTTTATTTTACTCCTGATTGTTATCATTACTAATCAAAAATAAATAAATTATTAAAATACATACACACACACATATGTATTTCGAGTTGATGCTAAATTATTTTCTGGTAAATTATTAATTAAATTTAACCACCCTCCCCTAGCAAAAATAAAAATTAAAAATTCCAGTCTAAATAAATTATTTTATAAATGCTTGATTATTCTTCTGTTTTTAAATAAAAAATCATTATTAATCAAAGATTAAACTTTTAACAACCTTAAAAATTTTTCTTCTATATAAATAATTTATTATTTAATAATTTATTTTTTATTCCTTGCTGAATATTTGTGTAATTCCTGATTTAATTTAGTAATTATTTTCTATTTCATAATTAAATAAATTTAACTTTTTTCTTTTCTTTTCTTTTTTCTTTTTTTTTTTTTTTTTTTAGTTAAATAAAAAGTATTTACAAAATAAATTAAATGTTTTAAAAGTAAACATTTAAATTTTGATGACAAATTATTTATTTTAAGCAAATATTCAACGTTTTTTATGACTTTTTATTTATTTATTTATTTATTTATTTTAAAGGCAAACAAATATTTAAAATAATTTTTTTCTTTTCTTCCTTTTTTTATTTTTATTTTTAAGAAGAGTACTACAAATATGCAAATATTAAAATTTTCCTAATATATATATATATATATTACTAACAAGGGAAGTATGAATATTTAAGTTATTAATTATAAAATAAATAAATATTTATATAAATATAGATTTTAATTGCAAAACAACAATTTAAAAATAAAGTGCTTGATAATTTTATTTTACTTCTCATTGTAATCATTACTAATGAGAAATAAATAAATTACTTTAATTAAAAAAATTATTTTCCATTTTTATTCTTTGTTGACGAGTGCATAGATCGTAATTTGTTTTAATAATTAATTTCTCGTAAAGGATTAATTAAATTCAACACAAACACAAAAAGAAAAAAAAGTTTCTTTTCAGGTGAAATAAAATAGTCAATATTTTTATTTTATTTTTCTTATTATATGTTTTTTTAAACATAGTATGCCCTAAAAATATATCCTTTGAATATATATGTAACACTTCCTGATTTTCTTTCTTTCTTTCTATTTTATTTTATTTTATTTTAATTTTTTATTTAAGTATCACTAACAAGGAGAATATGAATAATTAATTTAATAATTAGAAAAAAATAACTATTTTATATATATATATATATATGATAAAATATTTAAAAAATGAAATGCTTTCACTTCAATAATATTTCTACTTCTATAGTCATTATTAATCAAAAAGTAAATTGCAATTTTTAACTTCAAAAATACAATTTCTTAAATTTCTTTATAATATTTTGCTAAATTATTATAAAGAAAATATTATAAACACACACACATATATATATTTCGAATTGATGCTAAATCATTTTATGGTAAATTATGCATTAAATTTAACCACCCACCCCTACAAAAAATAAAAATTAAAAATTCCAGTCGAAATAAATTATTTTACAAATGCTTGATCAATCTTTTGCTTTTAAATAAAAAATCAAATCAAAGATTAAATTCTTAACCTTAAAGATTTATCTTCTATGTAAATAAATTTATTACTAACTTACATTTTATTCCTTGGCACTGAATATCTGTGTAATCCCTGATTTAATTTAGTAATTATTTTCTATTTCATAATTCATTAAATTTAACTCAACTTCTTTTATTTTTTATTTTTTATTTTTTTTTTCAGTTAAATAAAAAATAATAATTATTTGGATTTTGATGACAAATTATTTATTTTAAGCAAATATTCTAAAAGGGAAAAAAAAAAAAAGGATTAAACGAGGATCGAACCAGGGAACTTCCAGACAGCAGAAAGTTACTCTGCCACACCGCTACTGGCTACCTGCAGAGAGTTCTCCCTCAGTCTTAAATTATATTTTACAGCTCTTAAATAGAATCTTCACAATTCTTTCATTATAAACTATGAATTTTACATGGTTTAGCTTAGAATTTATAGCTCTAAATACTCCAAAATTGATTATTTTTCAGAAAATTATTCTTTAGCCTTTAATTTTAGACTGTTTCTTTCGCTTAAAAATGCAGTTGACAAAGCGATGTTCCTCTTGTCACTCGTGAACTTTCTAATCGAATATCTTTAAAAGTAATGATTATACGAATATAGTGTTCACACAAAAAATTAATAGTTTTGAAAGTTCTTTTCAAAAAGTATAACTTTGGTGCATATTTTTTGCTTTTTTGTTTCATCAGTTCTTATTTAAAAATGGCTGACAACGTTGGATATATTCGCTTTCGACCACCTACTCGCTGTGATTGGTCAAAAGTATCCGGTACCGATAAAGTTTTATATCTCCGCACTGGGCTTCCGTTACCGGCTTCCAATACGTTCGTTGTAGGGCAAAGTATGAGTCTCGAAAACGTGAGTGCCGGGATCTTAGAAATTCGGTACCGGGAAGTTTCCGCCACGGAAACTTCTCGGCATGTTCGTTGTAGGGGTCCCGGTGCGACATTTTTCCAGATCAGAGTTTTTTTTTTTTCTTTTTTTTTTTCACATGATAAAAATTAATGCAATTTTGAGAATTCGTTAATTATAATGATTCATTTAAAAATAGTGACCAGCGATTCGGGCGTAGCCTGCTAGTATTAAATAAAGTGTTATGGAATGAAGTATTTATTCTGATTTCTGTGTAGGAAGCAGCTTAAGAATGTTAATTAGCATTACAATGCTTAAAATTTAATTTTGAAAGAAGAGGAAGCAAAATGTTTTATCGTGAAATATATATATATATTGTTACGTACTCGGTATTCATTAATTGTCTGAGAATGACAGGCGAATATTGCACGGGCTCAAAAGTTTATTTACAGAAAATTCAAGAAGATTGCAGGTCTATAAACCAATTATCAACTTCAGAAATACCAGGAGAAACAGATTAAATAACAACTGACAGCAACAAAGTGACAGCGTAGCATTAACACACAGCAACCGGCTGTAATCCAAAAAGGCTTAGTGCTTCTGTATGCAGCAATCAATACCTTGGCGAAACTGACTCAACCGGTGCGAGGTGATTTCTTAAATACTCGCATAAAAAATTGAGATTGCTCCGGAAATTTCACAACCAGTCAAGTTAGAGCTTAGATATTTGGTATATTGATAATATGGATTTTCTCGCCAGGGTCGTCAAAAAGGTCTCCATGGAGCGAGAAACTCGCCAAATTTGGAACCAAAGCCATTACCTGCCTTAATTGAGTTAGAGTGTTTTAAATAGTAAATAAGCTATTTTAACTCAAAACAAGTTAGAATTGCTGAAAATCGACGTTTTTGTGCCTGATTAAGCCACTTTGAATGATTTTAAATACAAGTAACTACTTTTATTTTAAAATTCATAACATTATATATATTCGTATTATCTAGGAATTACGTTTCGAAGATAACATAAAAGTCCATTTTTTAGAAAATATGTGTTTATTTTTAGGACTTTCCATTGAATCATGAACTATTTCTGCACAGTTATATTATTTTGTGTGTAAGCGGTAAATTTAATAAGATAAATAAATAAATAAAACAAAAAATATTACATGAAAATATCCATTTTTCTTTGTTTTAAATCCAAATAATATAATTATTTATTTTTAAATACGTTAAACGCTTGTTACATATATATAGTAAATAATAAATGTTATACAATAATTCGTGTTGTAGAGAATAATTAAAAAAATAATAATAATAATAATTTATTCCGTTTTTAAATTATTTTCAGAAGAGAATTAAAAGTAATTGTAACTTTTTAAAAATATGTCTGGAAGGTGAATATATACATTATTTTATTATGTAAAAAATCTTAATATTAGTCATAGTGAGTTAAATATGAGTTACAACAAATTCGAATAAAAAAACCCATGTCAAAAAAAAAAAAAAAAAAAAAAAAAAAAAAAAAAAAAAAAAATGAATTACATTACCTTTAGAGATTAAAAATACGACTTCCTTACTATATGAAATTATATAGCAATAAAAAAAAAAAAAAAAAAAAAAAAAAAAACACTCTATTTTTATAGAAACCTTACTTAACATTTTATTAAAAAATTTAGTGCGATTTTAATAAAGTTTATAAGTTCGAATATAGAATGTAATAGTCGTGAAGAAAACATTTACTTAAAAAAATAGTTATAAATTCTTATAAAAAATATAGTACCATGTTTTGGCCATCAAACATTTTTCTTCTATATAATCCTACATAAAAACACTGCTTACAGTTCAACATTTACAAAAGTTTAATATAGCTTCTCAGAAAAAACATTTTACTGCCGATAAACACTTAAACTAAATCAGCATTTGTTACATAAGGGCTATCTCACATATAAAGTTTGATACATTTATATCCCATTAAAGTTCACTTTTAGACCTAATCAAGAAACATATTGCAGCACAGTAACGGAATTTTCGTCTCACCTAAACCCAAACTGAACCACCATTGTGTTTCATAATGGCCATCTCATGTACTGAAATTTATGCAGTTTTATAAAATATCATATGATGTATAGCCTTCCCGTACACGTGAAAGAGTGTAGCATAGCAGTGTCATCTGTCCGCGCGCCGGTAGGAACCGTAATTGACCTTTTATGTACCATGTTTAATAAAATTATATACCAAAGAATCTGAATCATACACATTCAATTCAAGTGGAAAAATTTAGCAGAGTAGCGCCATCTCTATGCTCATATACACCATAATTGAAACAGTGTAACATTTCATAATGACCTTCTAACAGATCTGTACGCAATAGAACCTGAGATATAGCTTTCCATTAAATGAGAGAAATATTAATACAGTAGCGTCACCTAACGTTTTCAATCAAAAGTTAATAGTCTCTAATTTACACTAAAGAACCAAGATATTCTGACCACCTTCTCAATAATCTCACACTTTTGGACCTGCAAAACAGGTGATCTCGCTTTGGCATGGACGCCACAAGTCCAGATATATTTCGACATGGTCATGCTCTAGCTCTGCATGACATCCCAAATATGCTCAATCTGATTACGAACCGGCGAGTTAGTTGGCCAGGACATTAATTGGAATTTATCCTTATGCTCCTCTAATCACCCAAACACAATATGAGTCTTGTGACATGAGGCGTTGTCCTGCTGAGAAATTCTACTTTCAGTTGGGAAGTCACACGACATCTAAGAGAGTAACTGATCCGCAATTATGTTCAGAGTGTCCGCAGATTCCATGGTTTCTTCTACCACTACTAAAAATTTCAGAGCTGACCATTAAAACGTCCCCTAAAGCATAATACTACCACCACTAGCCTGTGTATTACCTGTCGTACCGAGAATGAGCAACTGTTCGCCTGAAAGACGGCATACCTTGACATGACCATCGACGTGAATAATGAGAAATCGTGACTCCTCCAAACAGGCGATTCTCTTCTTATTATCCATGGTCTCGATGTTCTCGTCCCCATGTAGACTTAGTTGGCAATGGCGCTTGGTCAACAGAGGCACACGACAGGAACGTTGGCTGCACATTCCCATGTCGAACAGTGTTCGCTTGAATGTGTGTCCTAAACACTTGCGTTTGGACCTACATTGTATTGGGTTGTCAGCTGAACAACTGTCTAGAGCTGATTTTGTTTTACCAAGCGGAAAAGTGTCCTATCTCTCTTTTCTTTGATTGAGCTTGCACGCCCAAAATCTTGGAGTCTACTGCAAATTTCACGTCATTTATCTGCTTTTCATAAATAATAACCACGGCAAATTGTGAATAACCTATTAGTCACGCAGTGTCAGAAATACTCGTTCCGAATCTTCGGGCTATTGCAATCTGCCTTCAACCAAACTCGTGCAGATCAGCAGCCTTTCCCATTACTCGTAAATGTAAGTATAAGAATGATAACTTATCTTCTTCAGCAGCAGTTAAATAATATTCCCACATAATCACGTGACCTTCACGTCATCCAGACGGATTCATTGAAAACTGTGGCGATGATCATAATGTATTGTCTCGTGAGCGTATATCATGGTGCAACTACATATAAATTTATTTAATTCTGTGCAGTAGTTCTTGAGATACAGTTAGAACAAGACATTTGTCTCTTACACACAGACAGGTATTTTCTAAAAATAATCCAATCGTGTTATGAAGCCCATAAAACAATTTAAATTCATCAAAAACCAAACGTCGAAAATTTTTATCAATCCATTATTTTCTTAAATCATAAATATCCAGAGTAAATAAATTATTAAGTAATAAATGTATACCATCATTTGAATTTTCAAACCAATGAATTACGAATATATTGCAATAATAATCAGAATTATGAATAGATTATAATGCAAAAGAGAATTATCATAGCCATGTATGACAGAGAATATATTGTTTTGGCATCGAATTTTTGCAACGGAGTATTTCGTATGTTTACATGTGTTGAGGCCTCCTTAATCAGAAAGGCGTTAGAAGATAACGGAGAATATTTTTGTAATAAAATGTACTATTTCCAATTCTGAACAACGTATTAATTTTTTGAAACTCCCATTTCCTAGATAACAATCACATTTGGAGCAGGTTTGATTTTTCTTGATATTATCTTGCCATGACAAATTTGATGCAACAAATTTGTCGTGAAATTGCCGCAAAGTAGACAGAACATAAATCTATCTTTCATTTTAATTAATATTTGTTTTTTCCCCTTTTACACCGTTTTTCCTGCAAACTAAAATTGCTATGTAAGTATTTTAAATTCAACTATATGAAGACTGATACTGAAGCGATTTCGGGACGTTTTCTTGCTCTTGGTGTTTACTGGAGGAAGAATCGTGACCCTGTCTGTCTGCGGGCTTCCAAAATATTCGAACCCTCGTGTTAACAAGTCTTATGTGAAATACAAGTTATATTTACATGCTTGTATGTGTATTTGCAGACAATGTGACGTGATAAGAATCTGAGTTTGCAATGCATTAGCAGTTGGTGTGACATGACAAGCTTGCCTATTGCAATGAATTTGCAGTATTCTTGATACGACAAAGATCTTTTCTACTAGTTTGCAACGAATTTTCAGTAAATTTGATGCACTAAGAGTGTAACTTGCACGATAAGTTTGCTGCAAATTTGGCGTATGGTGACTTCGGAGTTTGCGTTATCTTGCTTCAATCTTGTTATGAACTTACAAGCTTGTCACGCTGAACTTGCTGCAAGTTTGTTGGCTTACAAAGCAAGACTGCTGCAATTTCGCTGTAAATTGAAATTGCTATTTGGGTTATTACTACACTCAATACTTATATAGCATGACAAGTGATCCAAATTAATTAGCATGGAATATTTTCATAAATGACAATGAGAATTTGCACATATGGGGGTTTGCATAAAATCCTACTTTTCTGGTAGTTTTAGGCCCATAAATTTCAAAAAGTTTATTAAAAAAAAAAAAAAAATCTCATTAATTTAAAAATAACTTTAAAATTAACCAAATATCATGTGACTTCAAAACGCTGCCTGACGTCACACTTTATGATATTTCAATGTTTACATTTTGCTAGCCTGATTAGTAAGCAGCAATTCGTTTTAACTTTCGTAATTATTAATCGTTTATGTGATTTCTGAGCATTTCATTTTCATCTTATAATCATTTAATATCATTATCACCATTTTCCATTATCATTATTTTCAATTGTTTTCTTTTCATGATGGTTGTCCAATGTTTTCGTTAATAGGATCCTGTGGAACGAACTTTTGAGAAGCATTAGCCGTTGTATTAGTGCAAAATGGTACAATACAACATTTATACTACGATTTTTTAATACCCGTCATTATTATGACATATACAAAACTTATTTCACTGATACAAGAAACAAAGCAAAGCAAGAAATCGAATGTAAACAACGATTACTTCCGTTTGTTGTCATAAAGAGTGACGTCACGATATATTATACTGTGTTTTCTCCATAGAGTAAATAGTGCGATGTTAAAATTGTTATAAATCAGTCATTAGATTGCAAATAAAGAAAATGTATGTATTTATTTTCTTATATTTTATTTTTCTATTATATAAGAATAAAATCAGAAAACGTGCAAATTGTCTATTAATTTCTTTTTTATTTATTAGAAATATTATTATTTTTATCAAGAAGAAAATTAATGTATACATTTAAGTATTATCATTACTAAGACAAAAATAATAATCATTAATCAGTTTCTTTTAAGTCCTATGTCAATGCATTTTTCAAGATGTTAAATATTATTATTTTTAGTATTAGTATTTACCTGAAGAGTAAAGTGGGTAAATTTAATTATTTAAAGAAAACAGGAAAAATAAACGTAAATTAATTTATCAAGATATCACAGATCTTTCTCTTAAAACAAATAGGAAATCTAATTATGTTATTTATTTTTTTATCTGTTGTCGATATAAATTAGATTTCTTAATTTGATAATTCCAACTTCAAAAAGATTTTCAAATCTTTTGTACAACAGTAAATATTTTCATCAGTTGAAATAATTTGATATCCAATACTAAGAATTTAAAAATTAATTTCATAGAATAATTAAATATTAATAATGATATCAACATCTTTTATCAAATATCATGCTATCAAATTATCTTCATTATTTGTGCAACGTTGAAGCGACAGTAATTGAAAAGAATGTGTATTCAAAACAAATTCGTTTATAAGGCAGCTCGTGTTACGATTTTTATTTATTTATTTATTTTTCTTTCTTTCTTTCTTTCTTTCTTTCTTTCTTTTTTTTTTTTTTTTTTTTTTTTTGAAAACTTTCATTTTAACAAAATAAATAAAATAATTATTACAAAATAAAGAAAGAAAGAAAGAAAGAAAAGAAAGAAAGAAAGAAAATAAAAACTGTTTTATCATTTATGTGTTTTTATAAAACAATACATTAGGAACATTATATATTTTATTTAACTAATGTAAAATTGTTTCAATTTTGTATAAAATGTAATTATGCAATATACTGTCAAATAAAATTAAATAAATGCATGTGCATATTTATATATGCATATCTGAATGTTTATGCATTTATATATGTATATAATGTTTATTATAAATAAATATGTATATCTATCTATCTTGTGGAGTTTGCGCTCCTGCAAACTCCATC
Source organism: Salticus scenicus (assembly GCA_963930645.1). Taxonomy (NCBI): domain Eukaryota; kingdom Metazoa; phylum Arthropoda; class Arachnida; order Araneae; family Salticidae; genus Salticus; species Salticus scenicus. The sequence continues at coordinate 140,969,681 of OZ005656.1, read as the reverse complement.
TTAACTTACTTAATTATATTACTAAGAGAACACAGGACTTTAAATAACAATAACTAAAGTTTATTTGAGCAGATCAATGGGAGGGCGGCCTGGTACTAAAGCTTAGCTCAGCCAGCGTTTTACTTAATCAAAATATATGAATCAACAATTTAAGTAGATAATCTTAAATATCTCACCACAGCAGATAGTCGAAGGTGTAGAGACGATTGCACTCGTACTTCACTAATACGGCTTTACTATGGGACAGAGGATTCCCTTCTATCCCAGCTTGAACCTTCCGAAAACTAGTAGACACTCACCAACGCTCAACACTACTTAACTTCACACAACTAAATCTCCTCTACTCCACTTTCGATATTCACCAAAATAAGAATCATCACATTCGCTATGATATCCTCCAACAACCACTATCGATCCTCCAACATCCACTATCGATCCTCCAACATCCACACCATCTACTAAAACCATTTCTATTTTTATACCTCTTCCTACACCCTCCTTTCACTACATTTCAATCCGTACTTTTAAAAATCACTTCTAATTTAACTAATATTCAAAATCTAAGTATTTTAATGCAGCACCCTGCCGACACAAAACTATCTCGACCTCAACCGTCACCGAGCCACTGGCGACGGAGTGATTTGAACCGTCCCCGCTTCCTACTTCGCTGGATCCAGCTTAATTAAAACAACTGTGGTGACGTTCTGACGTCTCAACCTCACAATCTATCTATCTATATCTATATCTATATCTATCTATCTATCTATATATATATATATATATATATACACACATTCACAAAACATTCCCCGCAATTTAAAATACAATGTATATTGAACACGTATTACTTTAGCAGGGCTCAAAAAAATAAATAAATAAAATAAATAAATAAAATAAAAATGAATAAATAAATAAAACTTGTAAAAAACATAACTTTACTTAAATTGTTTTTTGTATCAGGAAGTTATTAAAAGAATATATTTTCTTTAGTTTTAGAAGAAGATTTAGGGAATTATTCCTCTTTCAATACAATATGGCGTTTTACGATTTTAAAAATGTGCAGTATTAACAGCATATAAATTTCCTGAAATATAAAAACCTGCATTAAAAATCATGCCGGGGCAAGTAGAGACACTGTCACAACATGCCCCCTGCCCTTCGTCACAATTAGCCCCGCGTTACGCCATTTTGAACTTTATGCATTAGTTTCCGAAAAGTTGTTATCCTTAAAAAACGAAATACATAGAATAATAGCTCAAAATAAAAATATCTAAATAATGTTAAGGAATTTCACATACCTCACGGTTCCTCGTGGCAATGACGATTCTAACATAGGTCACACAATTTACTTTTGCAATAGGTAAAAAGATAAATAAGTCTGTCTCGAAAACAACGCAACGCTATACTTCCAAATATACACATCACATTGCAATAATCAACCTGTTCACAACCTAACGGCTCATTGAGGAAGATCTATGGCACTACTTGCCCCCTGGCAGAACAAATCCCGGTCTTCCCTACTGCTTACTTTTTACTCGTGTTTAGTTTAATGCCGATATATTTCTAACTGATTGGAAATTTTAAATTTAAATGGAGAACTTGAATTTTTTGGGTTATTTCGATTCTCTTGATATTTTCCATGTCCTTCAACGTTTTGAATTTTGAAAGGAGACAATTGAACATACAAATAATTCGATTTTAAAAGTATAACCTTTAGTAACGCTAAAAGTAAAAAAAAAATGTCCTTATTTTTGATTGTTTGAAATATTTAATATTAATGTTTAAAATAGGTCGAAGAAATCTTTCAGGATTTCAGTTTAAGTAACATTCTGGATACATCGAAACTTGATGTTGTAAAGCTAGGTAAAGGCTGTTGTGTGTTGTAAAAAGTTAACAATTAAATAAACAAATAAAAAATATGTATAATCTATATAAATAAAGAGAAGTGTCTGTGTGTCTGTGTGTGTGTGTCTGTGTGTGTGTCTGCGCTCTGGCGCTCACACTACTGATCGTAGAGCTTCCAGATTTGGCATATAGGTACCTGGAAGCCTGCAGATGTGCACCTCATCGAGATTTTTTCGAATTTCGAATTTGAATTTTTTAAATTAACGTTTTTTCGATTTTAAATATTGGCTTCTTTGTTTAATTTTTTATACATTTTTCATTTTGCTTCAATCGTCTGCGTATCTTAGCAACGGCTATTACGCAACTTATTTTTATTTAATACATTCATTTAAAGGCGATTTTTTTTTTTTTTTTTTTTTTTTTTTTTTTATCTATATATATAAAAGAAGACTTCCTGAGTGAGGGGGTGATCTATCAACGCCCAGACCAAACCCCTGGACTTAGAAGCATGAAATTTTGTGACAATGTTCTTTCCATGACGTAGGCATCCACTAAGAAGCGATTTTACAAAATTCGCCCCCCAAGGGGGGGAGGGGGGGAAAAACGTGATTTCACAAAATCCTTCATATCTCAAACAAAAAAAACAGATATCCGTAAAATTTTTGCTTTAAAATATAGCTAACACAAATGTCTAAAAACCAATTTCTGGAATTTTCAAAATTTGGTCCCCAAGGAGGGCGGGGGGGGGGAAAACGTGATTTCACATGCGTAAAAACGTGATTTCGCATAATCCTATATATCTCAAACAAAAAAATAGATATGCGTGAAATTTTTGCTCTAAAATATAGCTAATGCAAATATCTAAAAACCAATTTCTGGAATTTTAGAAATTCAGCCCCGAGGTGGGGCAGCAGGGGGGGGAGAGGGGGGGGGCAAAAAATAAAAAGAGAGTTAGATCGTTCAAAATTGGTATATAGAGGTTTTCGATACCTGCAAATCGATTTCGGATATTTTCGAATTTATAAAATTATTAGGAGGTGCGGGAAGGGGGGGGGCGGCAAGGGGGGGCTATGGGGCAAAAACAAATAGAAATACAGGTACGCCGTTCAAAATTGGTACAGTTAGGTTTTAGATGCCTGCAAGTCGAATAGGGATATTTTCGAAAGTGTAAAGTTATTAGGAAGGCCGGGAAAGGGGGAGGGGAGAGGGGGGGAGGGGGGCAAAAAAATAAAAATAGAGTTAGATCGTTCAAAACTGGTATATAGATGTTTTCGATACTTACAAATCGATTGCGGATACTTTCGAATTTTTAAAATTATTAGGTGGGGCGGGAAGGGGGGGGCGGGAAGGGGGGGGCTATGGTTAAAAACAAATAGAAATACAGTTAGGCCGTTCAAAATTGGTACAGTTAGGTTTTAGATGCCTGCAAGTCGAATGGGGATATTTTCGAAAGTGTAAAGTTATTAGGAGGGCCGGGAAAGGGGGAGGGGAGGGGGAGGAGGGGGGCAAAAAAATAAAAATAGAGTTAGATCGCTCAAAATTGGTATATAGATGTTTTCGATACTTACAAATCGATTGCGGATACTTTCGAATTTTTAAAATTATTAGGTGGGGCGGTAAGGGGGGGGCTATGGTAAAAAACAAATAGAAATACAGTTAGGCCGTTCAAAATCGGTACAGATAGGTTTTAGAGGCCTTCAAGTCGAATGGGGATTTTTTTGAAAGTATAAAGTTATTAGGAGGGCCGGGAAGGGGGGGCAGAGGGGCAAAAAAAAAGAAAATAGAGTTAGATCATTCAAAATTGGTACATAGAGGTTTCCAATACCTACAATTCGATTGCGGATATTTTCGAATTTTTAAAATTATTGGGAGGGCGGGAAGGGGGGGGAGGGAGTAGAGCGGTAAAAAAATAAAAATAGAGATATATCGTTCAAAACTGGTGCATAGAGGTTTTTGATACTTACAAATCGATTGCGGATATTTCAAATTTGTAAAATTATTAGGATAGACAGGAGGGGGGGGGGCGAAGTGGGAAAATAATAGAAATAAGAGTTAGAGCATTTTGGGAATTTTTTCCGAAGGCAGTGAGAACCCGGTGCGACATTTTTCCTACTCAGATTTTGTTTCTCTTTTTTTTCATGTGATAAAAATTAATGCAATTTTGAGAATTCATTATAGTGATTCATTTAAAAATAGGGACCAGCGAAGCGGGCGTTGCCTGCTAGTTTGTCATATTTATTGAAAATAAAATCGTAATGCAGAAGAAAAAATTAAGTATAATTAGTTTTAAATTTAAAAACGTATTTATAACAGTTATGTTTAATTTTTTTATAGTAGAACAACTTCTTAATTTTCATTTTTTAATTAATTCCTTTAAAAGAAAAAACTTTTATTTATTATTTTTTTTAATTTACAGTATTTATCGGGAAAAATGGTAGTACATACGTAGTAAAAAGGATTAAATTGATTAAAATTTATTTGTTTATATATATATATATTTAATCTACTTTTTATTTTGTTTTATTTCATTACATTGGTCGGAATCAAATCGTAATATAGTGTAAATAGCATGGGCTATAAAATACATGGTTAAAAACTAAAATATGTAATAGATGCTGAGATACAGTCATCTTTAAAATCGTAGTTCTTAAATTGTAGCAGATCCCCCCTGTCGTCCATAAATATCCAGATTCAAGTGCCCGGAAAAGATCTTTCTGCAGGCATGGGAAACCTAGACCTGATGCAGTGCGGGCTGGAAAAGAGCTGCCGTAGACAGCGGGTACCCGAAGCGAGGTTTGGAGCAATTTCAGTTTCTTTCTTTCTTTTTCTTTTTTTTTTTTTTTTTTTTAAGTTTTTTTCTATAATGAGTTGTAGAAAAATAAATATTAATTCAATTCTTTCGAAAATTCATTTAAATATAGTGACCAGCAAAGCGGGCGTAGCCTGCTAGCCAAAAATATTTTGCTAAACTTCATTGTTTTGAATGATTTAAATCATTTATCACGATTATTTTTAAAAAGAAAGAAATGAAATAACCGATGGCTATTTTCATTTTCATTAATATTTGAGCAAAATTAGCTGTTGAGACCAAAAAAAGAAAAAAAAAAAAAAAAAAAAAAACATGTTATCAGTACTTACAACATATTAAAAATATCGTAAAATGAAAAAAAAAAAAAAACAGTAACAACCGTGATAATGAAAACACGCATAAAAAAGAAGATTAAATATATTAATTTATAATGTATATATATATTAATTTCTAACTTATATACATATCCATAAAATATTGAAGAAATATTAACATTTAATTACATAAAAAATCACGATTTAAAAACAGTATATATATATATATATATATATATATATATTCATAAAATATTTAAGTGTTTTTGAAAATGATTTGTGTAGGATTATTATATGTTAAAAATTAAATTTTAAAAATAGTTTTGCGACAAAAGAACTTTTTGAAAGTGTATTGTAAATAAAAGGTAGCAAACTTCACTATTTGTGAATATCTCTCAAAGAAAGGAAATAGTTAAATATTTCTTAGTAATTTCCCAATAAATCTTACTATGGAATAAACCTTGTTATTCATGCAGAAAAAGCGAGAATATCTTTAGCTATTTAATATATGTTCTTTTGTTAAAGGCGTAAAAGAAGCTTTTTTAAAGGAAATTGTCATTATTAGGGTATTCAAAAGGGTAAAGAAATTTCAAGTGCTTTCGATGTATGACTTTCAAAATTTTAAACATGTACAATTTTCGAATTATTTTTTAGATATAGTTATGAACAAAATGTATTTCTATAGCATAATGGTGGGTGTAATGAAACAAATATATAACTTATTTTCAGGTTTATAAAAAATATTTAATTTTTCCATTAACATAACCATCTAAAATGTGAACTGAGTATATTCGGATAAAAAAAAAATGAAATGGGGTAACAAAAATCTTTTCAAATTTTAAGAATACCACATTTTAGGCTTCATAATGCGCAAAGTAAAACATGTGTCATGCGCACGATTCATTACACTTACATAAAAAAACGCATTGTATTGTTTTCCTCAAACTGCGTTTCAGATGCTTATGACTTTCTCATAAAAGGAAAGCTCACTGATTGTGATGCTTTTTTCACGAATAGTAATTGTGTGCAAGTAGCTCGGGTTACGTTGCTGACAGGAAATGGCATATGGAAAGGCTATAGTTCGATGATTCTAGAAAAAAAAAATATTAGAAGACTCAAAAATATTTTCTTTTGAAGTTAGACCTGACAAAAAGAGAAAATTAATAGCTTAGAATTGAGTTCATAATGTGATCATATTATTCCAAAAAGGGACAAGTAGTGGTAAGAAATCATGCAGTATAGAGTAAATGCCAGTTTTTTGGACTTGCGTAAGAGCATAAAATTGTAGAAAATATCATGTAGTGTTATCCGTACAAATTAATCCACGTTCAGGAATATCTCTATGATAACCTGCCAGTAACGGAATCTTTTGCTCTAATGATTTTTGCTCCTATGGAAATGGCCAATAAAATTATGACCAAGTCACTGAATAACATGTAGACAAACGGAGCCGAATTCCATTTCCAAGGACACGTCAATACTAAGAATTGTAAAATACTGACAACAGAAACCTGTTCGCACATGCATCAGTGATTCGTCATTCTAAAAATGCAACTGAGTTGTACAGGCTGACGGCATTGTTTATCGTATGGTCAATTATTTTCGAAAATATACGGTTGTGCGTATATTTTTACCTGTAACATCAATAATAAAGACTATTAAAGTCTTTTTCGCAACTACATAATTTCAGCGCTATGAATATGACGGAATGGGTATAATTTTTATACAAGAGAGTATTCTCCTCATTGCAAAGCAAGTGGAACAGCTGCTGAATAGATATTTCGAAAATGAATGAATTATAAGCTATGAATTTCCAAAAGCCTAAAGGTCAAGATTATCTAATCTTAATCTTTGTGACTTCTAGGTGTTAGGTCATCTGATTAATGATATGTTAATTCGTCCGATTGTTAACATAGCTGAAGACACATATTTCACACCAAATTCAGAATATTACCCGTGATAGGATCCTATCTTCTGTATAATTTGCCCTTTTTCGGTTTGAACGTGTAGCAGAAAAAGCTATTAGACGCATTAAATAAGTTTTTCGTAAGTCTCGAGTATTTTACAGTCGATTTCATTGTTTACTTCTTGGGAGTTTTTGCCACAGGACAATTGAAAGCTGATTCCATTGTTGCTTTTTATGCGGATTTTTGCTTCGCGAGAATTAAAAACCGGTTTTTCTCATAGGATTTGTACAGCCTTGCTGTAGTGAATGATTTTTAAATTAATTGTGCCATAAATGTTGTAATTTCTTTCATCAAATACAGTAGAACCCCGATCCATCTTTTTTTCACGGGATGCGTGAAAAAAAAAAAAAAAAAAAAAAAAAAGATGAAAGCGGGAAAACGACGAATGCGGGTTAAAGTCAAAATATGAAGAAAACAATGTTTATGAATTAATACACACAATGTATACAAGTAATAAAACTAATTTTTTACTTTCCAAATTGTCAAAGTAATAAATCAATGCGGCATAGAACATTAAGTAAAATTTATTTTAAAAAATCAGTAATTTTATGTTGGGTTTTTTGTTCATTTTATAAATTAAACAGGAATTTTTCCAGATTTCTGGTCGTTTTATGTAATTTTATGTGCTTATATAAAAGTTTGTGCTATTTTATATGTCATAATTACGTCATCATCATAAAAATTATCTCCTCTGTTTCTTCGCTTTTATTTTAATTTTTTTGAAATCACACATTTCTTCTATGCTTTAGGATATCGCATGGCGCAACGTCTTGATTAATGCAAATAATATCACTATTTTTTTTTTTTTTTTTTTTTTTTTTTTTACCAGACGCATCCTCTGCTACACGTAACCACTCTTTATCTGGATCATCAGCAACATTTTCTTGCCCTTTTGTTTTGTATTCATCATTTTTTCGCGCTTAACCGGCCTTTCACGAAATTTTTTTCTAGATTACTGAAGAGGTTACTTTCTGCTATATTGAAATTACAAAATGGGTAGATGGTCCGGACACATGGCATTGCAATTTTAATCATCCATGGAAATAGAGGAAAAAGTTATTTTAGAATGAAAGATGTAATTCCAGTTTGTATGTATACCTCTGAGGGTCACCGAAGCGGGAGAGCCATCACCTACGTGGAGGATCAAAATTGCGATGGCATGTCTCCGGACTATCCTTAGGGGTACGTCCCAGACCGTCGCCACTTACTCATAGTGCAGTACTAGTGCGATGTTAAACCTAATCTTCTAACCTTTCTTCCAGTTTGAATGCCATATATAACTGCTTGACCTTCAGGAGAAAATATTTGCAATGTCAGAAGAAAAAATTTACAACGATGAGACGCGAAAACGACTTTTTGAAGCACGATACATGCGGGTTCTGTTAACATTATTTAATTGCAATTTATGCAGGGACCATCGAAATAAAACGACGAATGCGGGAATGATAGATCGGGGTTTCACTGCAAAACAATATTATTATGCACAATGAACAATGCAGTTAGTTTAACGTGCACCTAAGACTACAGTCGTCGTATTACAAATGGAATATTACTTGTTGTCGAACACTTTTATATTTTGATGCTTAAAGTGCAATAGGGGTAATAGCCCAGTAGTTGAACGCTTAGTGGTAATTTCTTAAAGTTTCATCTGATTATTCTAATGTCATCATCGACAAAAAATTTTGAACTTTCTCTAAGTTCTAATCAATGTATGAAGATTAATAACTGAGAATAATTTCTTGGTTCTCTTTTCTGCGATTTATGTAAATTGCAAAAATAGTTGAAAGAGAGATTTTGCTGGTAATTGACTACTTACATACAATAAATGACCATAGTCATGTTAGTAATTGACCATTTTAATTTTCCAATTTAAAAATTGATTATATAAAAATATATTGATAAAATATGCATTTAATCTATATTTCAACGCAAATTTCTAAAATATATTAAGCATATACTAATATATAACACTAATTGACTTACTAATAAACATCATTTTCTGAAATCCCTAAGTGTAAATTTCAAACCAATTACTCATCGTGTATTACGTCGCCAATTTCTGTCTGCATGACGCTTGAGCAAAGTTAAAATCATTCATCCATTTATACTTCTTGGAACTAAACTAATTATTCCTTCTTAAACTATATTGTCTAAAAATGACTCCAACGCCTTCCTAAATTATTTAAACTATCGTGTACAATTACACTATTGATTTGGAATGCTAGAAGCTTTCAAAAGATCAAAAAACCAATACGAAATGTTAAGTAACACACCTCACACGTTAAATAATTAATCACATCGGTCTACTTCTGAAAACGATGAAAATAAGCAGTATTACATTAGTTGACTAATTTAATCATTTACTATCATTTATATTTTTTCAGATAATTAGTAAGTGACCGCCTTTAAAATTCAATAAAAATAGTTTTAATAAAAATATATTTATTAATTTATTTAAAACAAATATAAGTGACCCACAACCTTCAATGAATAAACATTTGAAACTAAATTAAGCTAAGGGATTTAGGATTTTATTAAAAATCTCAAAGTACTTGGCTAATAATTACAGCTACTCACTTTCAGATTTGTGGACAACATTAGATGTCAGTTATGCATTCTACCAATTAGTTTCAGAACTTCTCCATAATACTTTTTAGAATTATGTGCTTAATAAGTGGACAATTAATAGTGCTTAATAGTAGGCACAAGTCTGCGCTGAAATTTTTTCTTCGAAGTAATGTGTTTTTCTGGTGTATTTTTTAACGCATATTAAGGAAAATGTGTTTAAAAATTTTCATCATGTGCAGTTTTCACAAAAAAATGTGATGTTTAAAACTTAAGTCTCCTTTTTTGAACTCCCATCTAAGTTATTTCCTAGAAAATTAAGTGATGTTAGTGAAGAACAAGGAGAGCTATTTCGTCAAAACATCAAATGAATGTAAAGAATGTATCAGGTACAATAGATTATTAAGATGTTAGCAGAATATTGTTGGTTGCTGCATACAGAATCTCCCCTTAAGGGGGTATTCTGGTTTAGAAGCTCAAATTTTAGGTGTTTTTCTGGAGGCGATAAAAAAAAAACAATAAATATTTTTACTATCCATTTTTTTATAAGTTTTTTAATGATATTTAAAGAATACGAAACATGCATAATATTAAAAAAAAAAAATCAAATTTCAAAAAACTGCAGGCCGACAAAGTGGGGACTGTTGAAAAAATGGCGTGTCCTGGTGTGCAGGATACTAGTCCTTCCAGTGACCTAAAATGGAAAACCATTAATAATCCTTGAAGAGGAAGGATATAGTTATCGCACTACGAGAGGATTAAGACAAAAAAAAATTTCTCACAAAATGGCGGCGTTTTGAAAAATACGTTTCGTTTTTTCCCTGTTTTTTGGCCGTTCGGAATTTTTTAAAAATATAAAAAAGAAATTTTTTTAAAAAAACTCTTGGTAGTGCGATACTATAATGTATAAAGAAGATCTGTATTAAATTTCAAGTGAATCGGTTGAGTAGAACTTGAGATATCATGCACACCGTTTCTGAAAATGCAGTTCCGAGAAAAACGCGTTTAAAGTTTGAGGACAAGTGCGTGCAACCGGAGTCGCTTAACGGCTTGTTATACTTACTTTTTTTTAATCAGCGATTCCTGCTCCATACAAAGTACCTTCCTCCACTTCAAATGTCATGTTTAAAGACGACCTTTCAGATGATCTAGCAGTTCTACCTTCCTTGGAAGCCTCAGAAGCTCGTACCTCGGACCTGTTAATTCGGACTTGATTGCGTCTATTAACGAACGCGTGGGATTCTGGCCCAATTGTTATTCCCATTTTTGACATAATCTTTAAAACTAGTAAAAACCCTTCATTAAATATACATACCACAATGAAATTAGCAATTTCTATTGTATGGGTACCAGCATGGATATGCTTGGGTGCGAAAGTCCAGATGAGCGAATTTAAAGATTCGTTGTTATTTTGAGTTTCAGAGCCCAAACACCTTTCCAGCAAGCTTTCTGAAGATAAGTCCTCGTAGATTGGTTTTATAACTTTTTGAACAGCTTCAGTTAACGGAGGGTTTTCATGTTGAAATTCATCGAGAGTACCTTCAGCGCGTACCGTCACAAAATGAGCTGTAACTCCGAAAATAATTCGAATTTTGAAAAATCCTTTTAGGAACATATTTTTAAAGGGTTATACTATGAAAATATGTAAAAATAAAATCGATTTTTTTCAATTTCTAAACCAGAATACCCCCTTAAGGTCGCACAAGCAGTGCACAAGAGTAATATTTCAAAATGGAGCTTCGATGTAAGGAAACACATTTAAAAGGTAATGTGTAAATAATAGCTTATTTCAATGTGTTTTCTATATATAAAGAGTTTCGAATTTGTAATACAGTGTGTTTGAATTCTTCTGACCTTCTTTCTTATTTTGTGAAAAACCCTTTCGTGAGAGGAAGAAAAACAAGCATTTCTGAATTCAACGGATTGAAATTCATTAGAGTCACCCAAAGTATTGTAGAAAAATAAAATTAAAAGTGCGATTTCGCAGACCTGTGCCATTGTCCTACTGTCAATTACTGGTACATTAACCTATACAAATAAAACTTGAAACTATTATCTTTTTTTATCCCATACCAAATCCCCATTCTTTGAGTATATAAAATTCAAATGTTAGGTGATGCTAAACAGTCGATTATTTTTTACAGCTTCTACAATGTAAAAATTTACCTATGATGAGCTTGTATGCAATTAAATCTGCATTTATCTTGAGACATCAAAAATGAAATATTTCTCTAAATCATTTTAGTTTAAAATTTTAGACTCTAAATACCATATTAACAACATTATATTATTTGAATTTTAAATATCTTAAAAAATAACCACAGGCCTTTTTTTTTTTTAACTTGTAATTCACATAAACGTTTGACAATATAATTATTTTAAAAAATACAATTTTAAAATTTTACTGTTTCTAAATATTAGTATATGCATAAATTAAAATATCCATATGACGCATTGCAATCCGAATTCAGTTTTTAGTGAAAAATTCCAAATATAAGATAGTGCTATAAATATCGTTGAGCTTTTAAATTATCAGCATTACCGGCACTTTTTTTTTTTTTTTTTTTTTTGGTTATCAGTCGCAATGCTGAAAGTTTCATAATTTCCTCTTTAACCAAGTTTCAGACATTTAATTTACATAAACAATAAATAAATAAAAAATAAAATAAAATTTGCATTTTTTTTTTTTTTTTTTTTTTTTTTTTTTTTAATAACTTGGCTTAGATTGCCTTTATGAACTGACATTATAAATTGGTTTCCCGTGTTGCAAAATATAATATATATATATATATATATATATATATATATATATATATATATATATATTTTTTTTTTTAATTTATGTTCAATAAGTGTTGGTGTTTAATTAGTGAAATATATTGAAAAAAGAAACTCCAGAACATTTCCATTTTGAGAGATAAATACCTTAATATGTAGAAATTAATACATAGGCATCCATTTTCTTAAATTTTAAGGTAAGAAACATGTGGATATTTTTTATATTTCTTTGAAATGTGAAGAGACATATGAAATTATAAATGTTACCATACTTCTCTTCTTGGCTGAAATATTCCTAAAATAACGAGCAACCATGTTTATGCATTTATTTGAATAAATAAATTATTATTATTATTTTTACATTTTAGAGCAATGAAGTTATAAATAATTTGCTTTATTTTCTGCTTGCGATATAAAGAAATATGTAAAAAATCACAATTTACTCTCTCCTTCCGTTGGCTGATTCATGAAATTCCTGAAGTTTAACTTTATGCATTCCTGTTTCTTACAATAACGTGTTAATCTTACTGTTACCTTATTTTTTTTTTTTTTTTTAACTATTAAAAAATATGCGAAAGCTCGTTACCCCCCCCCCCAAATAACTATAATAATAATAAATAAAATAAATAAAATAAAAATAAATAAATAAATAAAAACAAATAAATAAAAGTAAAAAAGTGAAATTTTTCAAGTCTAAAATTAGACGTATTTGTTACATTTTAACAAAACAATGTTATGAACACTTTTTCTTTTTTAATCGGAAATAGGAAGGAAAATGGGAAAAATAATTTTGCCCAACCTCCCCCCTCCTTCGGGAGCAAATTAATTATTAAATCTCTGAAATTGCATTTCCTGGATTTGTATTACTTATATTTTAAAACAATATTCATAGAGATATATTATTCTTTTTTAGGTATAAAATATGCGAAAAATATTGCACTTCCTCCCAATTAACCGCATGCGGAGCCGGCGAAATTTGTAAAAACTGTGCTTTACAGTAGTGCTTTTTTAATATTAAAAAAAGTCTTGGAGTTCGAGAATTAAAAAACCGTAAATATCTTCAACGTCTTGAACCCCAAAAGGAATAATAAAATAGCAGATAGATGGTAGCATTCAGCTTACCGTCATCTGTGCACATATCAATACAGTCATCTATTCACCATTTGTCTAATCTATATTGTCTTTTATTGTTTAAAAAGATATATCGTGCCCTACTTTAATTAAATTTAATGCGTTTAATTGATCTCCTCGTAAACAGGTCGTAAATATAAATATGTTTTTAGATCATGTTCTGGAAAATTATTCTTCCTGGTACCACATCAATAAATTAAGGTGCAGAAATTCTTATTTAGTTTGAGAAGAAAAACATAAGAAGATCGCCAATATATTGTATCCCTTGGAAAAACTGAAAAAATCCATGATGAAATCCAATATACATATTTCATCTTATAACATATGTTTGCTCTAAAATTTGTGAAATATTACTTTTCTAACACTATAAATTAATATAAATTTTCATTCGATACCGGCTGTACAAGATAAGGGAAGTCTATTTGGCATAACAAAAATGCTTGGAACAAAAAGTTTGAAATAAATAAATAAATTTTTGTTATTATTTTTTAAACTACAATAAAAAAAATGAATAAAATATTAGTAGAAATTAGAGCTTTTATATTCTATATCAACTTTTTTTTTTTTTTTACTAAGTATATCAAGCACTATTAGAATCATGACCTACAAAAAATATTATATGTTAGCTTTTATAGGCATGTATATCTTTGAAATTTGGAGAGGCTGGTTTAACTTGGTTGATAGAGCATCAAGCTCATAATTAGAAGATTGTGTGTAAAAGTACATTAATGGTGAACATTAATGGTGTTTGCTGCACGTAAAATCCGCTGTGGCTGTACTGTTATCTATGTCTTCAAATCATACTCTCGGATAGAACTATTCCCCCTTCGAAGCATTATATTTGAAATGGTGTGTCTATAAATTATCCCTAGTTCTATGTCCCAGCCGTCGCGTAATACACATTGCACGGTTCTAGTACGACGCAAAATCCACTCAACTCAACTCAACTTAAAAATATGTGATTACAGTCGGCAGCAAAATTTCTGAAACACACATCCATATTTTTCGTATATATATATAGTTTGATCAATGATAATAATTATCATCAATTTATTTTTTTTTTTTTTTTTTTTTTTTTAACAGAATAAAACTACGATCATGGATCGACAAATATTTACTTAACAAAACAGTATTAAATAGGAATTTTCTAAATAAGAATTATTGATAGAACTTCAACAAGTTTGCTGCCGACTGCAAATGTTCACAAAGAGCAATTATATATATATATATACTCAATAAAAATCGCTATAGTTTTCTCAAATAATTTTGGCATTACAAATAATTAATAGAAAAATGGTTTAAATTTCAACAAAAGTATAAAACTGTCGATTATTAAGAACAAAATATTCAAAACTGTATCTAAAACAGAAAATAGCTGACGCATGTAAATCTAATCGTACAAAAAAATTAAAAATAAAATAAAATAAATAAATAAATAAAAATTAATTAATAAATTAATTAACAAAATAAAAATAAAAATAAATTAATAATAAATTAATTAATATAAATTAATAAATTAATTAAAATTAAATATAATAGAAATAAAAATAATAATAATAATAATAACATATCGCTTAACGCATTAATATATATTAAAAAATATATATATATATAATTTTATTGTATATTATTCATGAAGTTTCTGTATAATTATGCATTATCTGAAAAGATGAAGTTTATTTTTTATAAAATATCATTTCGAAAAATTTCTAACAAGACTATCATTTGCTTTCATATATCACGAATGATCCCCGATTCATTTATTTAGTTTTTTTGGCAGAAAAAAAAGTTTATTTCAGTGTAACATATTTTCTGAATCACATTTGCCATACTTCCCTATAAATAGCAATTTTAAAAGAATATTTCAATAACACATTGACAGTAAAAATATATGCTACGCGTCAATATAGACCCTGCATTATATTTCATCGTATCATTTTTTTTTTTTTTTTTTTTTTTTAATACAATACTATACATTTTATAAGCTTCACTGCTTCATAAAATACAATATCCATTGTCACAGAATGCTACAAAATTGGAAATAAATACTTTTCTTGCATTATGAATTTTTTATATAATCTAATTTTATTTTGTTTCTTTCTCAATAAATTTCCCGTGATAAATTATACTTGTATTTATTTTAATTTATGTTTTCATATCTAAAATACCATCAATCAACTGCACTATGTATATTTGTGAATTATCTTATCGATTAAATTTATTTTTTTCTTAAATCTGTCATTATGCTACATTTTACGTATTATTTTATACCATTGTGGCGTTGATTATTTGTAATATTAAATTTGTTTTGTGAAAACAGCAGTTATTTTGTACAAGGAAAAAATTTAAAAGGAGTACAGGTGATTTAAAAAGTGTTAGTTATAATTTATCCACAATTTTTGAATCTTTATGTACTTGAATTTATATTAATAGTTTATATTTCATTAATATAAATCATGTAGTTGCAAAATTTAAATTCCTTTTAAGTTAATTTAATTCTATCATGAATATAATTAGACATTATTTTCGGAAATATATAATGTTTTCGTACTTTTAATCCGTCTTCGCCTAGCTAGAACTCGACTTTTATACATGAATTTTCAAATTCATATCTTCTTGCCATTCTAATTTACTTAAATTGTGTTTATTATTTAAATCATATGGGTTGATCTTTTACATTATGGTATTTATGTACTTTGAAGTCTAAAATTCTACAAGAAATAAATAAATAATAATAATAAAAAAAAAAAAAAAAAAATATGAAATTCTGGCAAAAGCAGAATTTAGTTTAGGACGGAGAACTATTAGTTTTTTTTTCTTCCCAATTATAACATCGCTTTCAAATTATTCAATTATATTTTCGATAAACTATAGATTTCGATAAATGTCCAACTATAGAAAAATGATTTCGACAAATGTCCAATTATCGAAGACGACAACGCAAAAATCCGAGATTTAGACTAATAGGCCTTCAGTCCTAATAAATATACCATTGTAATCGTTTCATTATAATTTTAAAACTTTTTTTTTTTTTTTTTTTTTTTTTTTTTAATATTATTAATTTCTTGTGACGTAGTTTTTTTTCAGCGATTATAAAAACTACTATAATTTTCACTTAAATACATTTTTTTAAATGAATCTCTGTAAATAGACTAATGAAATTTGCACGGCTAATTTGTCTTTTAAATCAATGAACGAATCTTCCAGAACTGTGCAAACATAGACATAATTTTGTTTTACCTCAATACTTTGTTGCGATTGTGATGTAAGATTTTCCTTAAAAGATTTTCCTTTAAATTATGATTTTCATTTATTTTATTCCATTAAACGTTTCATGGAAAACATGAATATAAGTCGTTTTCTTTATTCCAGTATATTCTTTTAGCTATGGAATCATTTCTAGCATATATTGCAGAAATCTTGGGCATGTATTAATAAGACAAAACCTTGGTAAATAATAATTATAAATCAGTTATATGGAAGAAATGAAGGAAAATGTATATTGAAAATATATAGCGGATTAATTTATTTATGAAATTGATATAAATTTGCCTTAAATAAATAAATAAATAAATATTGCAGTTTTTATTAAAAAAAACAATATTTTTGAAATTATACAGCGATTATAAAAACTACTATAATTTTTACTTAAACACATTTTTTTAAATGAATCTCTGTAAATAGACTAATGAAATTTGCACGGTTAATTTGTCATTTGAATCAATGAATGAATTTTCCAGAACAGTGCAAACATAGACATAATTTTGTTTTATCTTCATACATTGCTGCGATTTTGATGGAAGATTTTCCTTTAAATTATCCTTTTCATTTATTTCATTCCGTTAAACGTTTCATGGAAAACATGAATATAAGTCGTTTTCTTTATTCCAGTATATTCTTTTAGCTATGGAAACATTTCTAGCATATATTTCAGAAAACTTGGGCATGTATTAATAAGACAAAACCTTGATAAATAATAAATATAAATCAGTTTTATGGAAGAAATGAATAAAAATGTATATTGAAAATATATAGAGGAATAATTTATTTATGAAATTGATATAAATTTGCCTTAAATAAATAAATAAATATTGCAGTTTTTATTGAAAAAATAATATTTTTGAAATTATACTTGTTACATATTAAATATTTAATGGCTTTAAATTATATTAAAATAAAAGTTTATTACTTCTAAAGACATTTTTTCTAGTGTTTTAATTTCGAAATAATTTTCATGTTAATATACTTCTTACATAGGATAATCTAATTATATATTAAATAACAGTTATTAACATGTGGCAGAGGTTTTAAGTTAAACGCTTATAGAATGTCTGTCATTAAAAAAAATGGAAATTAGATTTTTGATGTCACATGTGCTTAAATGATTGTTTAATTACAAAAAAAAAAAAAAAAAAAACTTAATATTATATATAAAAATTCATTAAAGATTCATTATGGTTATGACTTAATTAAAATACCGAGCATCAAATTAACACAAATATAACGTAATAAATTTTCATTAATTTACTTTTCAGAATTTTACTGGATTACTGAAAATTGACATCAAAGTGTTAAAAAAAGAAATATAATATAAATAATTTTCATAAGTATCATATGGTTACATTATTAAAACTAAAATTTAATGCCATTGTCTAAAATATCTCATATCATATTATTATTAATTTGTATTGCAAATCATACTTTAATAATGCATATATATACATATAACTTAAATGCATACACACACACACACACACACACACACACACATATATATATATATATATATATATATATATATTCTTTAAACATAATTTATTTTAATTTAATTTAATTTACCTAATTTATTAATTTAGTTATTTTTTCATTTTACTAGTTTAAAGTTTAGTTTTTAATTAGAAAATATACATCCTTATATCGTTATTTTAAATGGAAATGTACAAAAAAAGACAAAAAAAAAAAACCTCAAAATTAATTTTTTTATGTTACCGATTTTTATGTTGTAGTTTTTGTGTGCATTATCTTAGTTTAAGCTAATCTGTTTTCGGTTACTTTACTGGTCATTTAAATATTAATATGAAATTAGGGGAAATATTTAATATGAGAATTAATACAGTAAAATATTTCAGAAATTTAAGAAAACTGTAAATTTTTATTATGAAACATTTGTTTTTTCAGTTCCCCATCATAGTATAAGCCTGGAGAACTTCGGTAATCGTGAATTGGCCAAGCTTTTGAATGTTCTACGCGGTTTGACATATGAAGAATTGGAAGATGACAAAATTAATAAGGTGTCCGTCGTAGGATTGTATCTTAGTTTGTTAGTGTGTTAATTTGTTACAGAGTTAGTTTGTTACACTGTGTGCAGGATAGCCCAAGATAAAATACTCGCAGAGTGGTGACCAGTTTTAAAATATTACTTATAACATTTGAAAGAAAAATATAGTTTAGCAACATCCTAATTCAAAAATTGTGTAAGTTATTCGATATTTACGAGTTTCTTAACATGACAGAATAGAGCAAAATTTCGCATAAAGGTCAATTTTGAAATATATTTTTTTTCGTAAAGATGCCAGATAATTTAAAAAATAGCATTTAGTATATTAGCATGAATATCTTTGGCTATGAATTGCCTAATTCGAAATTCATGATTTATTTAACATGACAGAATTAGTCAAAATTTTGCACAAACTTCCATTTTTATTTAAGGGAGACACGTGTACTTAAGGCCACCCCAATTTATTTGAATAATATTTAATTTTAAGTTTTAATACTCAATTGGGTGAGTAACAACACCAATTGCTACATTTGCAACTACTTTGGAACTTTTGAGGAGAAAGTTTTGACACGTTACACGTAGAAAACGAATTTACATGGTTTGAGGTAAAATTTTGCAGCTCATCTTTTTTGCTATTTTGCAAAGGCAAGTCAAACATTTTTCTTTCATTTCTAGTGTAAAATTTTGTTTTTTTATATTGAGCAATAAATTATATATTTAATTAGTCCTCTCTGCCTGTGGATTTTTTAATAGACAACATTTTGAATGAAGTTACCAAAACTTGTACCTAGGGCCACATAGCTGCCTTGTACCTAGGGCCAGTGTGTTTGGACCTTTTAACTCTTTCGCAACCGCATGTTTTTGTCTTTTTGACAGTAAGGTCCGCCTGTGGGCATTTTTCTCATAAGTAACAATTTTTCAAAACAAAATTTTCCGTATTCACATTATATTACAAATGGATATGCTCTATAATCATACTCTCTGTAACCAGAGTATTTGCATCCATAGTATACTGATTGTACAAATATGAATATTGTGTATATTTTTAGAAACAAATAGCATACAAATTACAAAAGAAGCGTCCACTGGTGGAATTTTATATTTTCAAATGACGTGAATCTACGTCAGCGTTAGCGAAAGTGTTAAGAAACACAGTACAATCTGTAGTAATTGGATGCTGGAAAACCCTGGTGAACCAATCACTATATATTCCAAAAAAATGTTGTTAATTCCTATCCTTCGGCCATTACTCCGGTAAACATTCTATCAGGCTTTCGTGTATCCGGCATACGGTCAATGAATCAAAACACATTCGTTTAGGATGAATATTTAAGTTCAAATGTGACTGAAAGAAAAGATCCCTCCACAAAAAAAAAAAAAAAAAAAAGATTTTCCAGGAAGAAAGTGAACCAACAACGACAAAACCGGATGTCTCTGTTTCGTGTCCTGTTGAAATTTTGAAACCTTCAACATATAACATATTTTCGTGTGTCATGCTTTAACAGGTACGAACCTAAACAAAACATTTACCTAAAGCAAAACCTCCCACGTAAAAGAAAAGATGTGACCGAAATCCAGAGAAATCTAGAAATTCAAGAGACACCCCAGAAAAAAAAAAAAAAAAAAAAAAAAAAAAAAATTGAAGAACAAAAAAAAAAGAACATTCTTTTAGAATATCCCAAAGAAAAAAAAAAGAGTGAAAATTTTCGTGTTTCAAATAAAGGTAACGACGTGATAGTTATTATATGATAAATAAATATATTACTTGATATTGTTTCTTTTATAAAATACTGGTTTATATGCTTGTTTTCTCTTCACTACAAAGTGAAATCTAAATTTGAGAGAATGGCCCTAGTTACAATGAGGTCTGGCCTAGGTACAATGAGGGTGTTGTACCTATGGCCACGAGTGTTTTTTTTAAAAACCTTCTATTTGTCGGAATTTATTATTTTAGGTATTTATATTAAACCGAATTGGAAGTAATTAGTCCAAAAGATATGTAGATATCAGTTTGATAATTTTAAACGGGTCAATGGTTCTGTTTTTGGGCAATGAAAAAAAGCGGTCCTAGGTACACGGGTCTCCCCTATATTTTTATTGTAAAGATGTCAAATCAATTTTAATATATCCCTTAGCATACTGTCATGAATATCTTTGACGACGAATTTTCTAATTTAAAATTTTTATAAGTTATTCTATATTTAAGATTTTATCAACATAGAAAAATTTAACGATATTTATATAAATTTGTATTTGGGGATAAAAATTTGAATTGACAATAGTATGGAATTGATTATAAACTTAGCTACGAAATTGATTCTAATAAAATAAATAGATAAATTAAAATAACACAACTGAATAGAACTTAAAGATGGGTTATTTCTTAGGTAGGCCATTTCAGTTTTTTACTAAGTCGAGCGATAGATCAACTCCATTATTCTTAACTTGAATGTACGATTAGTATGTCAGATTCTAGAAAATCACAATAGCATGAAACTGAGAAGAATCCAACTATGCCATTTTCTTTCTTTTCTTTTCTCTTTTTCTTTTCTTTCTTTCTTTTTTTTTTTTTTTTACATTTTAGTAAAGTGTAGAACAGTAAGAAATAATTTTATTGAGTTCTCATAAAGCAAATTCTATATGACAATGTTTTAGTAAAAGAAAATTCAGAATTCTCAACTTTACTTAAACATAACCCACAAATAATAATCGAAAATTTTATCTAAACAAAAATTGTTATAACTTATAAAGCATCTGATTTAATCCGCTAATCACTATATTTGCCTTATTTACTTGTTCTTATATTTATTCATTATCATGCAAAAAAGTAAATAAATAAAAATCTGCAAAAATAATAACGATCACATTTCCTGAAGTTTAATCGGATATATCTATGTCATCTTGCGTAAGCATGAATAATTTTCATAATATTCCAGAAAAGTAAATTTAATTAAACTGGTGTCTTCCCTTTGTTTATTTTGATGTAATTGACAGTGATAAAGTCTAAAAAAATACATACTTAAGTACTAGGATTAAAGTTTCAATACACAACTTGTCATGTTTTCCGTCTCTTTATTAAATAACAATAAGCTTTTAATAAAGGGATCAATTTATCTAATTAAATCATTCTAAAAATGATATTTATATTAATTACTCTTTTTTTGTAAGGAAATTCATGTAAAATCTAAATGAAAGTAAATTAATGATATGTCTAATAAATATAAAATTAAAATTGTGTATATTTAACTACTTTACTAGAAGATTTGTATACAGTGTGCTTCAAAAGACAACGTATAAAATTTTAAGCGTCATAAGACCCATTGTAAGAATTAAAAATTGTATTGTAACCCTATACCGAAGATTCTTAATACCAGGTTCAGTTTCATAATAAAGTCGCATTGCACATATCAACTAGCACAATGAAGAATAATTTTTTGTTGAAAAAAAATAAAAGAAACAGCATTGAATCCAAATACACTGACTTTTATTATGCATAGTTTAAATAAATATATCCTTAAGCACAAAGTAACGATTTTATTTTTCATAAATCTGTATAAACAAATGCGACTACAAATTTCCACCGCAGGTATTCAGATACAGAGGGAGAGGAGAAGATCGACAAAATTACTTCTTTTTCAAGCAAAGACAAAAAAGAGATCTGCCAGTCTCAGAGTCAAAAAGTGCCAACCGAATAAGCTGGCATCGTTAAAATTTAGCCAAAAGAATGCCAAGCTATTTCTTTTTCTTTAGTATATTTTAATAATTATAATAATAATAATAATATATATATATATATATATATATATATATATATATATGTAAATTGTCGTTACTAAACTCAAACAAATTTGGCATTAAAAAAAAGAAAGAAAAATGCGCCACGTGTCAATCAAAGAAACGGACGAATTATATATATATATATTATTAAATATATTTAATCTCTTATTTTTGTTATTTATAAAATTTGAATAAATAAATTAACTTTTAAAGAACATATGTGTGAACACTCACACAACCCCAAGGTCGCAAACGTCATTTTAACCCTTTAAGAAATGGAAGATTTTAGTTAATTTTTAACAATAAAACAAACACACAAAATGAGTTTTGCTTTTGTATATTGCATTTTTAACTAAAGCTTTTTAGGTGTTAAATATTTACATAAAAATAGGCCATATATCAATATTACGAAAAATATATAAGTTTTAGTTAAAATTACTTTTTGCAAATGCTACCTTATATGCTAGTTTTACTGTTAAAACATTAACATAAGTAACCAGTTCATGAATGGTTAAAATAACATTTGCATTTCTTAAGTTCCTATGAAATTTTCTATCCTTATGATGAGCCGTAACTCACTTAAAAATATTTACGTTGGATTTTCAATCAACCTGTATATATATAGAGATAGATAGATAGATAGATAGATAGATAGATAGATAGATAGATAATACATTAAAATATGTTTTCAATCACGCAGTAAACTAAAAATATTAAACAACAAAAATAACTTATAACCCAACTTACATTGCAGAGCAGAAAAAAATTAAATAAAAACTTATTCCAAAAACATAAAAAATAAGAATTAAACTGTTAAAAATACTTTGTATGACTTGATACATACGTTCGTGTCGCAGCTTGCTTGTATGAGAATTATATATATATATATATATATATATATATATATATATATATATATATATATATATATATATTGATTATTATTAGATATTTATAAACTGAATTATAAGTATTATAAGTATATATTCAATGCAGAAGATAACACACAATCTGTTTCAGATTGCTAATATTATTACTATTATAGTTATTATTATTATTATGGAAACAAATTTGAGACTACAAAATAATAGTTTTTTTTTTTTTTTTTTTTTTTCTTTTACACATTGAATTCTGCAACGTATTTTTTTTCTCTCGTGAAAGTACATTTATAAACAGAGGGGTCAACTTATACTGTTTTCGGCTGCTGTTAAAAACTTGGCAGTATTTGGTTTTCTTAAAAAAAAGAAAAAAAAAAAAAAAAAACTCCTGCTACAAAAAGTTAGTGCGGCAAAATGCACCCGGTTGCAACGCATTAAATATAATAGCTTGATTAAAAATATGCTATACTCATATTAAACAGTTGAAGATTTATCCATGTAATCTCATGATAAGAGCGCACAATCTCATTCAAGAATATATAAATATTGAAATTTTTTAGAAGAAAATAGTAGAATGAATTTTAAGTCATATATTCATTTTTAAAAATCTGGATTTTCTCAAAAACATCCTACATGCTAATATTTTCAATTTCTTTGCAGCATTGATATTACATATTTTATGTTATATTTATTTTTGTAAGAGTAATTTTATACACTAAATACAAATTTATTACTTTAAGTCCAAAATGAGTGTATTTCAGCATGAATAAAGAGTAATTTAGACAATCCAAGACAATCACATCTCTTTTATTAAACATTGGACAATACCAAATATCCGAGAACCAACTACTCTATTGGGGAAGTTTGAAGTAGGTTTAGTGGGTTTTATTATCTAGCAGTAGTGGGCAATTGGTGGCAATCTGGCTGCATCACTAGAGGACTGCATCACCCAGACACATGCCTCCACAATTCTGATCGTACGTGGGGAAAATAGAAAAAAAAAAGTTGTGGTTGAGGTTTAGTTGTTTCGCAATAAGTAATCGTCGGCGGTAAGGAAAACAATTGTAAATTTGGTCGGTAGACAAACAATCACAATTTTAAATTTTCATTTAATGAATCGAGATAAAAAGCATTTTTTTTTTCTTTTTTTACGGATTAAAAATTTTTGCAAGTTTGCTAATTTTCTGCTTAACGTATAAAACCTGCAATTTTCCGATTAGGCAACTAATAACCGAGCTACTTTGTTACACTCGAAAAACATGTAGTAAAAAAAAAAAAAAAAAAAGCATTAGTTTTATTTGGGTCGCCACTTATGATGAGTCATTAGATAGGTCATTGAAAGAAGAAAATTTTCCAATTCAATATCTTTAGTTATATCGCTTTCTCTGAGAGATATTTTGGTGATATATATCTATATCTGTATCTATCTATCTATCTATCTATCTATCTCTATATATGTATATATCAAGAAAGACAAATAAATAAAGATAGATAGATAAAAAAAAATAGATAGATAGAAAGATAGATATACATATATATAGCTGCCAACATTTTAATTTATTTCGGAGTATTTTTAGCCCCGCCTTCTTATTTCACACTACTTATTTTTTAAAAGTAATTTTTTTCTTATTTTACCGAAGTAATATATTGGAGAAAATCTGTCTATATATAAAGTGGTGCGAAAAAAAGATGGGGATAAAAATAACCCGAATAAATAAAAATGTTAGCAGCTATGAAGGTATACACACACATATATATAAAGACGGAGAGAGAAAAATAATTAGATACATACATAGATATACGTACAGACGTGTAAAAACATTAAAAGAAGAATTATATATATATATATATATATATATATACATTTATTTATTTAAAGTTTATTCTATAATTTATAAAAAAATATGACTTTTTTATATAATTTATCTTTCACGTTTTAAGAACATTTTAGAAACTTTCAAAAGTTTTTAATAAAATTTAGAAGTGTTTATGACTTTGTTTCACTTGTATGCCTGCCTGTTTTTCTTTTCTTTTTTCTTTCTTTCTTTCTTTTTTTTTTTTTTTTTTTTTTTTTTTTTTTTTTTTTGACATCATAAATTTTAGAATTTCATAAAACTCTACAACGTAATCATATATATTGTAGAGTGTTAAATTATATAGAAAGTTTTCATATTATTTAAAAAGTTTCATTCATTCATTCATAGTTTCAATTAAGCATCAAACATGTGGTGCACTTGATTTGCATGCAATATTTCATTAAATAAATCGTGATATATTACGGCTTTTGAATATTTTTTAAAACAAATTTGAACATTTTTATGCATCTTGAAACAACCTTAAGAAATAATTATACAATAAACAGAAGCAATAAAGGACGTATTCTATATAAAATAATATAATTGACTTTAATTTAGAAGTTGCAGGTTAACATAAAAGTGTTCGGATTCATTACGATGTTGTTTGGCGTAAAGCCATTTGACTGAGTAAGGATTCCAAGCTAAGAAATTCATCATGGTATATTGATGAAAATGTATTTTTAGGTGCATTTTAAGTTTACAATTCATTTTCTATGATGTTGAAAAATGTTTATGACATAGTAATTAGAATGTGAAATGTAAATAAATTGCTTAAAAATTGTTTTATTGAATACTTATATAATTATGTATATGTATTATGTATGTATACTTGAACAAACAGACACACCAAAGACAAAAATAATCCTGAACATAGTTGGACTCGGTCAAAATATTCTTAACACTTCTTTAAACTATTATCATTGAAAGAATTATAAAATATATTAGCACAAATTATTTATTTATGTTGGTTTGAATATGTTAACGAATTCATAAAACTAAACATGCATATTTCTTTTAATATTTTTTGCACATCTGCATGTTTGGACGCTTAATTACTGTAAATTTATATAGTTCAGTTTGTGCGAAATCGATATTTGTTTTAGCTAGAATTGCATTATGTCATAAGTTATAAAAACGATGTGTCACGTGATACGTTTAAAGATATACGCTAAATTTGTATATTTTATAAAACACAGTACATACTTGTATTAATACAGACTTTATATCACTTTAGTATATATGCTGATTTAAAGTAAGTAGCAAGACCAACTCTTTAATTTTTCAAAACGCTTATTATTATTGTTTATTAAAATAATATGAAACATTTTTTTTCTAAATACTGAGATTTATTATTGTTAGAACAAGTTCACACATATGTTATCTTAAATATTTGATTCATTTTTAAATAATTCAATTTAAAATTTAAAATTTAAAAAATCAATTTATTAAGAATAATTATAAAATTATTAAGTTATTTAACAAATAAAATTTAATTTAATTTATTACAATAAAGAACAATTTGTTCTATAATATCTTACAAAATTCATTTATTCTATTATAAAAGTCGACCTCTATTTAATTTAACTTGTATTTTTCTTAAGGGACATATTCATTTGTAAATAGGTACTTTTTCTCTTTTCGACAACGTTAGGTTTCAAGATATCATTTACTCATACATAGAAAATAATTTATTTGTCTAAATTACTTTCTAATATAAACAGAAGTATCAAATTGTATTTCATTTCCGGTGATTTATGCTATCATAATAAGTTATTTCAGTTTCATTGGCGTCAACAGATGCTGGATTCGTTTCTTTTAATAATAGTAATAAAATAAAATAAAAAGAACAAATAAATTCTTAAGGATATATTCCTGGCACCGATAAATAGTATTTATGTTTGGCATAATTTATTTCGCTAAGCCTGTCTTTATATTTTGGATAATGGATCAAATTTTATAAATTAACCAATTGTAACATTCTTTTGGCGCTTTATTTGGCATTAGTTTGTTAATTTCGGGTATGACTTGGCGAATGCAATTTAATACACCTTTGACTTTCAAACTGTCAATATCTCTTGTTTACTGGCGTAAGAAACATCTTTCCTAGTTTTCTCTCCCTCTCTCTCTGGCCTATATAATTCTACGAGATCCGTGTAAGTGATTACTTGATTGTTTATGTCTATAGCATAAAAATAAAACAACTGTTTTATTGGAAATGACAACTGTTCTTTTTGTAAAGTGGTACTCTTCTAAAATGCTATATGGATTTCCTGCCTGGCTTATTGTGCTCAGCGATGTATTATATTTTTTATTCCACTAACTTCACGGAAGTACAACCATTTCTCGACAATAATCTTCTTTACAAAAAGGCGTTTATTTTATAGCTTATATATTCATTTATTATACACAATAACAAACACAATTAAATTAACAATTTGGACATATTCTTTTCTAATTTTATTTTTTTTTCAGACTTTAAGCACAGCATCATTTCAATATCGCAAACACAATTAAAAAATAATAATAAAAAAATACGTAAGCACAGTGTTGTCAACAAAAATATATCAATGTTTACAAGAATGTATTATCAATGTATGCAAGAATGTAAATGTTTATGAATAGGAAAACAGGTATTAATCATTTGGCACCTGCAGCTGAATGTCAGAATTGAGGGGTTGAACCCCACAAGACATGTTATTTTTATTTTTATTATTAATATTTATATAATAATACACTCATGTCCATAAATTAAGGATAATTTAGATTCACACTGAAATCGAACTTTAATGCAAAAATTTCACCTTTTGAAATACAACACACACACATATTTAAGAATAATATGCAAATTATAGGAAGCCATCAGATGACGCCGATATGATGTTACAATGACGAAAGTGTACAAAGGGGGTAGATAAGGAATGGAAGCAAAGAAGGAAAATTGTTCACAAGTGTTCTGTGTGCCACTCAGTGCCACAACCGAATAGTTAGGACACAGAGGATGCATGCAGATATTTTTTTACGTGGTAGAATTATCGGCCGACTATAATGTGGTGGTACTCAGATAGAAGTATCGGGGTAACTTAGAATCGCACAAAGTGTCATCTCTAGGCTTTGGCAACGATTCCAAAATGATGGAAATGCCAGTCGACGTTACAGTACTGGTCGGCGACGAGTTACTATTCCGAATGACCACCGGTATTTGGTAGTAACTGCCAAAATAAGCAGATAAAGGACAGCATCAGACCTGTCTCGTCAGCTGTCTGCAGCCACGAGTACCACAGTTTTAAGACAAACCGTGGATAGACGTTTGGGAGATACTGGACTATATGCTCGCAGGCCTGTTAGATGTGTTCCACTCACGGCAATGCACTGTGCCAGCGGTTAACTTGGAGTAGAGAGTCCAGGTTTAGCGAGTCCAGGTTTAGCTTGCAGTGTGATTCACGCCAGACTTTCATATGTAGAACGTCAGGTACCCGTTCCCCAAAAACAAAGTCATTGAACGACACCGTGTGGAGCAGGAGTGCTCGTTTGGGAGGGGGGGGTGCATATTGGGCACCAGAACAGATCTGTATGTTCAAATCGGAAGAATGATAGGCCAAATTTATCGGGACATCATTCGGGAACAACGAGTACGTTTGTTTAAGGGTGCCATAAGCCCAGAATTTGTGTTTATGGAGGACAATGCGCGTTCTCACCGTGCAAACGTTGTACATGGATGCCTACAATCTGAAGATACAACCCGCAAGGCATGACTAGCATTTTCACCTGACTAGAATCCGATAGAGCATGTGTAAGTCATGCTTTTCCGATGAGTTGTAGTCCGTCAACCACCTCCTACATGTGTACCGGAACTTCGGAGAGCATTGCTTACTGAGTAGAGTAACCTTCCCCAAGATCAGATCAATAATTTAATACTCAGCATTCCTAGGCATTGTAAGGACTGTATTTCATCATCTGAGAGACATACAATGTATTAACCATCATACCAACCATGTAATGTTAAGTTTTTGTAAGGGAGATATTTTTTGTAATTGCTTCAGGGAGCAAAAATCGTAGTTTTTATAAATGGTATCCTACATAAACCACCTTTTTCTTTCTTCATCTTTTGTTTAATAAATGAACTTTATGAATAAGTCATGTTTGTTTTGCTTCTGAACCTTTATTTGCCATTATCCTTAATTTATGGACATGAGTGTATATTTTTAACCCATAAATGACACGTAAAAAATGACGCATATATTTTTGTTGTTTTTTAGAATGATTTCTGCATTTTATTGGCAGTTTATAGCGTCACTCTAAATTATCCCTAAAAGTTTTATGTGCTTATTATTAATTATTATTTCATAATTTGTATAGCCATTTTATAATTTTTCATTCGACGCACATATGTTTGCTTTTTGCCATGGTATACTAATTTAAATAAAGTTGAATAATAATATATATTATAATACTTTACTTTCAAGATCTTTGTCAACATATAATATGAAATTAATCTGTTATCTCAAAGTTTTTCTACCTTGAAGTTTTTTCGTTAATACAATACACACAACGTCAATAAATGACGATAGGCTTTAAGTTTAAAACTACAATGCTCTGCAAAAAGAAAAAAAAATGGGACATATAATACCATTCTTGCTGATTCTTATGTAAAATGACCTCTTGAATCTTAATATGACTCCCATTTTGCACAGTCACCCACCTCCCTCAGTTTATTTCCCTGTTCTATAATTTTATGACAATAAATTTGATTTGAAGATTGAAAAATATTTAATTTAACACCTAAAAACAAATATATATATATATATATATATTAAAAAAACAAGAGAGAAAATTATAATATTATGTTTGAGTATTTTTTTCTATATATTACACAATGTTTAATTTAACGCTACTGAACTTTGAGCCCATAGATCATATGAAAAAAAAAAAAAAATTCGTTGTGTCCCTGTAAAAACTTATAAATTCTTCAAAATGCTTATAGTCAGTTCGACAGTGACTTATAATATTCCTATAAATTTTCAGTTCAATTGAATAAGGCATTTAGACGCAATCGCACTTTTAAAAATGTGGTCCCATAGCCCATAATGATAAAGAATTTTTCTTTGTTTCCCTATAAAAAAATTGCAAGGACAATTTCAAATTGGAACAACATATTTCTAAAAATATTTTTAATATTTAAACTTATTATTTAAATTTAAAGTTGCATTTTAAAATGCTTACATATAATTTTATCTAATATTTAAGAATGTTTTACTTCTCAAAAATTTGCATCAGCTAAAATTTTCACGTCATGATTATGCAAGTAACTTGCATCTTTTAAAAATATTATTAAGTGAAAGAAAATCAATTTTCTGTAAACAAACTCAAACAATTCCTGTAATATATATCTACCATTCAAACAAAAACAATAACACAATTTCGTTATCTAACAATGTACAGTAATTATAACTATTGTATGATATTCCTTATCACCAACCTAGTAAGAATTCCTAATTTGGTAACTATATAATTACAAGCATCTGAATTCATTCATTGTATGTACGATCATTATTTTCAGCTATTATTATAATGAGAAATATATATACATTTAAAATGCTTAAAATAATATTATATAACTTTATATAATATAACTCATATATAACTTTAAAGCATTTACTATTTACTTTTCAAACAAATAAATTTGGTTCAAAAAAAAAAAAAGTGAAATATTTAGTGTTTTGTTAATTTATATTACATTCGCTTTGATAATACAAAACTGCATATAGATAAACAAATAAATATATAAATAAATAAATAAATATGTATATATATATATATATATATATATATATATATATATATATATATATATGTGTGTGTGTGTGTGTATATATATATATTATATAGTACATGTGTATGTTTGTGTATGTGTGTATTTGTGCGTGCATGTATCTGTTTATTTACTTCGTTTATTATCTGTAAACTAAATGGAAATTATGTAAAATAAATCATCTATCTGTTAATATTAAATATAATACATAATATTTTTGATGCAATAAAATATAAAAATAACAGAATTTTTTTTCCCTTAAAATCTGTTACACATAATTAAGTGTAAAAGTACTTTTTAAAAGTATATTTTGAAGCTGAAAGAAAAAAAAAAAGTGTTTTTTTTTTTTTTTTTTTTTTTTTTTTTTTTTTTTTAACTTTAAACAAAACGCACTTAGTTATTTGAAAAATTTAATTTGGTGATTCTCTCTACTGATTTTCATTATTTTCTTTTACTGTAAATATTTGAAACACTAGATAAAAATTTCTCTACAATAACTTCTCTGATAATCTAATTTATTGACCCTTCTACGATTATCGATGCTCAATAAAGAAAGCAAATGGATCGTGTAAAACTTTTTTTTTTTTTTCGTTTATATTTCTTTCTTTAAATATTGACTGAAATATTTTCATTAAATTTTGTATTAAGAATTGTTTTCTAGTAGTTTTTAAATTACACAATATATGTATAACTATTATTACGTATGTACGTATTACATTGTTCGAGTATACAATAAAATAGAATACGGAGTAATGGGTATTTATGATAGAAATCAATAAATAATTTATAAATTTTAAGTAATTTCAGATTGCAAAGAATTAAAAAGTTTATAAAGATTCTTTGAAATATTGTAAAGACGTTGACCATTATGTGATGACCTAGCTAAACAAAAACTTAAATTTGAATTCATATCACTATATGATAAGTACGCAATGAAAACAATGTTACGTTGTTTAATATTATTTTTTGTATTTTTAAAAGCCTTTTAACCCTTTCAGTGGCAGTGTTCCCGCTGATGGAACACTTAATTTTAATTCTCAAGTGCAAAAACTCAACCCGGAAATTTTTTAGTAAAAATTTACATATATAACATAGCAGAAAAAGCCCTTTTTTTAACGTGAAAATTTAAAATTTCTTCTATTTTATTTATGTTCGTAAATTCCGGTGGCAGTGTAATTTAAATGATCCGAATTACCTTGCACAGCAAAGGGTTAAAATACTCCGGAATAAATTGAAATGTTGGGATCTATGCAACTTTTACGAGTTTTTGTTGTCGATAATGTTTACTTATAAAGTGATTTATTTATTAAATTAAATATTATTTGAATTTAATAAGGCTTACTTACAGATGTTTCAAACCGAAAATTTCTCGAAAAGGAACAATGCTATTTTTTTTTATTTTTTAAATATTTATGATCAGCTATGTGTCTAAAAGCCATTTTTAAAATTAGTTTAGTAATTTTTAAAATAAATTAAGTAGTGAACGTTAAAGGGTTAAGGAACTTTTTGAATAGAATAACACGTCCATTAACTGAAGAAATGACTAACCATTCACATTCCCTATTCATACCTGCTACCATTCTAATTAATATATCGTAACATTGTTAGCACTCACCACTTTTTTGCACACATGTTTTTGGAGATTATTTGTCTTCTTATTTAATCCTCATTTCATATTATTTAATCTCTTTTAATCGTAGCGTCTTCTAACTCCTCCTAAATTTCAACCAATCCAATAAATAAATAACTGACATTAGATATTATCTCATCGAAAATGCGATGAGGTGCATGCATTAATGTTTAGTGAAAATCTAATATTTGTTGCCCTAATACATGAAATAAATCTGGTGTGTTACTCACACGACTTTCTCTTACCCTGAAATGTAATACTATAAATACAGGTTGGAGATTAAAAGGTAAGATAACGATGTGAACCTATGTTAAACAATTCAAATTAGGCTTCGGAAGAGTTTTATATGATAGTTAATTCTGTCAACCCCCCGTTTCATTAATGCACCTTTATTAAAACCTTTATTGCACCTTTATTAAATTTACCTAAAAATTTTATTCGGTTATTAAAAAATAATTCTGTTTTTAAAAAATAATTTATTAAAATTATTATTTAAAAAAATTATCTTTATGATAATGAAGACGATTTCCATATTAGAGAAGTAGTATAACGCTAAATAGCCAAAAAAAGTCCATTTTATTCTCAATATAAAAAAAAAAATATATACGATTTTTTTTTCAAAGTTTTTTTTTTTCGTCAAAAGTAAAAAAGAAATCGATAACTTTGTTTTAAATTATCGCAGATCGATGGTTCAACCATTCGTTTTAAAGGTAATGGCGAGCTCTTTTGAATGATACCCATCATGAAAATTTACTCCCCCCAGGGGAGGAGGCGAGGCTCCTACATACACAAAATTTTTTTCACAGTTGACTATCTCTATTACAAAAAATATATATTAATTTCATTTGGTGTAGTGCAGTCTATAGACGTTAAACTCTACTTACCTGCAATTTCCCCCATAGACGTAATGTATTAGAATTCTCTTGATTGTCCCTGTACACGAACCATTTGCTTGATCTTAACGAAAAGCTTACTGTAGCATCTATATATAATACACACTTAGAATACTAAGTTTGGAATGTCTGCTACTATTTGTTCTTGAGATATGCTGATAACAGACAGACAGACACACACAGACAAACACAGACACACAGACGCACAGACATACACACAGACCATTTGCTAAAAACATGATTTCGTATTCAGGGCACCTCAAAACGTGTAAATATAACAAAATCTCGCGTTCGAAAGTTTGACCCAAGAACAATACTTTCTCTACCTTATGGGTAAGAGAAAGTAAAAAGTTCCAATACTGTTTTAAAGCAGAAAAAGTATTGACAAACTGTATCAAAATGGCGTAAATTACAAGTGAAAAAAATCATAAAGTACACAAAGGGAAAATTCTTCAAAATTCATTACTGTGCTAATATAGGGAAAGTAATGCCAACAGACTGTTTTTAAAGGAAAAAAATTCTGACAGACCGCATCAAAGTTGCTTAAAGTTCCGAGGGAAAAAAATCTTGTAGTATACGAATAGAAACTTTTTGTAGTTGTAGTTTATACCTTTAAACAGATGTATACAAACGCCAGAATAATAAGTGAGCACTAAAATAATGACATAGAGCAAAAAAGTTATGTAGCAGCTTCATCATTTTTATCGACTTCTCGCCACTATTAACATTCAAATATAAATCAACACTTGGATACGACGATGTACATGCATGAAAGTTCGAGGACATCCACCATATATTGCACTGATTCATGGAAAAATTCTGACACATTGTTACCTAGAGAAAACGGTGCTGACAGAATAAGTGATAAAATTAGAAAAAAAATCCATAAGGTTCACGAAAGGATATATTTATTTATTTAATTATTTTAATTTTCCAGTTATAATTAATAACTTTAAAAATGTTTATGCTAAATGGCAGACTAATATCTGAGAAATAAAATCAAGACAGACTGCTAGAAAACTACTGCTTTGTATTTGGCTCTGCTAAAGATCATTGATGACATCATTTAATTCTTTTCTGGTCAATAACATTTTGAGCGGCCGTATTGAATAATTTGTTCAGTTTAATTTATCAATATTTGTATTTTTTTTTTCAAGGATGCTATCATTAAAATTTACTTATTTCCGCCATAAATTGACAGTAACAAAAAATAATTCTCATATTAATTTATGAGACCACCCATTCATTTAACAGTTGTTGAAAAATCAAGCTGCTTTGGATAATGGTGACCAAAATTACGAATTATCCTTTTTATTGATATGGTAAGTGTATATTGAAAAGTGTGTAATACTTCACATAGCATGTTATTTTTCTTTTAATATTGTATGAAGTGAATGATAAATTTAAAATAATATATATAAATTTGAATATGAATTTAATTCAAAATTACATTATATAATTATATGTTTTGTAAAAGGTTGTAATATTTTTTATCTATTACTTTGCATAATTAAGTAAATTAAAATAAAAGATAAAATTATGAAGAATATGAGACATATTCTATTATTGAAAATTACATTTTATAAATGTAATATTTGAAATAACATATATATAATTAATGATGATTTAAAATATCGGTATATAAAAACAAATTCAATTGATAACTACATAACTGACTATGATCCATTCGACATCTATCCCAGATATAATTAAGTGTCTTATAGTTATATCATTTTCTTGCCCACAATTGCAGAAAAAAATTAAATGTGATAATGTTTATAAATATATATATATATATATTTATATTTAAAACGTATTTAATAAACATTATTATGCTATTTACATTAAAATATATTAAAAGTAAAAACAATAATTCAATTTTAATAAAATAATTGACAATATATCCCATTGATTACGTTAAATATTTTTTATTAATATAAAGCAATCAATTATATATATATATATACATCGATTAAAATGAAAGAAATTCCATAATAATAATAATAATAATATAAAATATACAATTATATTATTTAACATATAAAACTGCAACATTGAAAAATAAAAAATGTATAATAAAAAAAATATATTACATAACAGAAAAAAGTAACAATTATGTTAGTTGGTTTTAGAGAAAGCGTATATATTCAAATATATAATATACGCATTAAATATACGCATATACTCATTGACTGGTTATATCTGTCGCGTCATTGGTCGTGTAATGACAAAAATTTGCATTTTTTGTCATTATGGATATAGTAATTATGAATTTCTCTACACAAAAGTCGTAATAAACATACAGGAATTTGCAAAATTACATGTTATAAGAAATATACGTACAAATTTACTACGTTTAACACTCATTGATTTTTTTTTTTTCTGAGAAATCCATACTTGCATGCACACGTACAGGTATATACTTTGAGGAAGTATATAAGATGAGATGAGATGAAGGAAAAAAATATGAAGTCAAAATCATTACTTCAGAATCCATAAAGTAACACAATACTAGCCAATGTTTTTATATACTCAATATGGCTTCTGCACGTAATGCCGCTATTGTGGCGGTCATCTTGAGTAAATAACATTTAATTCATATGCTATGCAAGTTGACACCCCTTACACCAACTCCTCTTATATCGTTCCTCCAAGCACATGCACATATATAAAGGCGTCCTGAAAATTCTTGTAAAATCGTGAATATGTTTAAAATACGAAATTGTATCAAGACTAAAACTGACATTATAAATATAAATTTGCAGCATTTTAGGACAAACCGTATATGATCCTTGCATGATAAAGAAAAATCCATTTCATAAATCAGATATTCAGTATTTCCTTATACGTTGTTTAATGAAGCAAAAATCAGCATTACGTATAACCTTATTGAATTGTAGTCATAATAATATTAAGGTCCAACTACCAATTTCAGCGTTAGCAGTTTCTAAGCTTATTATGTCTTTATTAATCTATATTAATAAAATCAGACTTTTGTCTGTAAATTTGTCGGAATCGAAAAATTTTGCGATATCTTCACGTTTCACACCCCATGAAAGCCGAAAATGACTTTAGAAAATTTTGCCTGTGTGTGTGTGTGTGTGTGTGTGTGTGTGTCATCGTGTCCGTATGTCGTTTTTGTTTTGTCCGGGCATCACTTGAGAACGGCTGGGCGGAATTCAACGGCGCTTGGCAGGAATTTAGGTCTTCACCCAACTTAAAATTATATCTATCAACTTTTCAGAAATTCCCCCCCGTTCCCCCGTGGGGGGTAAAAGACTAAAACACGTTTGTCCGGGCATCACTCGAGAACGGATGGACGGAATTCGACGGCGCTTGGCAGAAACTTAGGTATTCACCCAACTTGAAATTATATCTATAGAAATTCTCAAAATTATGATTAGTGTTTAAATTGTGGGTAAAAAACGCCTGCGCATGCGCTATAAATATTTTTTCACTAAAACGCTTTGAATGGAAAAATAAAATATAAAAATAAATTTTTAAGTCAAAGACTTTTTTATTCGCGTGATTCGCACTACAAATTATGAAAAGATTGAAATGAAGTGTTGCCATCTAAGTTTCATACTTTAGTTAATTTTAAAAAATCTAATTGTCGTATCGAAAAACTGTTTACACCCTAAGATTCAGAAAAATCGCCACTTTCATTTGGTACTGAATTTGTAACGATAGGTCTGATACTTCTAATTTATTTTTCCCTTTTTACGTTTTTCCGTAGACACTTAAATTTCATACTTTAGTTATTTTTTTAAAATCTAATTGTCGCATTGAAAAACTGTTTGCACCCCTGGATTCAGAAAAATCGCCCCTTTCATTTGGTATCAAATTTATAAATATAGGTCTGATATTTCTAATTTATTTTACCCTTTTTCCGTTTTTAACGCAGATTCGGTAAAAGGTTTTATATTTATACTAGCAGGCTTTGCCCGCTTCGCTGGACATTAAACTTAAATAAGTTGTCAAAATCCCATATCTTTATTAATAACCTAAGTTCTCGCTGTGATTGTTAGAGGTTTTCTCGCTCGCAAAGTGAAGAGTCTGGGTCTCCACTGTCTTCGGCACAACTTACCCACTCCTTACTTCCCCTTCCTCAGCGGGTGAGTTCGAAGTTTTGCAAAATCACACTAATGTACATAATGCGTACACTTAATCAATATCCAGTCTGGGTCCCCACTGCCTTCGGCAGAACTTACCCACTTCTTACTTCCCCTTCCTGAGCGGGTGAGTTCGAAGTTTTGCAAAATCCCACTAATGTACATAATGCGTACACTTAATCAATATCCGCACACCAAAATTCGCTATTCTAAGATAATTCAAAGCGAATTCAAACGGAAAAACATGTTTTTACACATGTTTATTGGGAGAAACTTCAGTATAACCCAACAACGATATTTGGCGATTTTTTTGTTGGCGATTATGGCTAAATCATAAATCTAAAAATCATATATGATAAATGATAAAATCGTAATCTAAATCATAAAACATAAAACATAAAACATAAAATCATAAATCCAAAATAAACAACATATTAGGCTGCCATATTATATCGCAAACAGTCCAGAACGACACTGTTATCCTTCATAACGGCGCCAAAGAAAAATCGCCAAATTCAGCTGTTGGGTTATACTGAAGTTATACCGTTTATTGCCCTCCGACTCCGAGAAGGGGGGGGGGGATTTCAAATTTCGTGAAATCCAGTTACAATAAGTGCCAGATGCAAACAAACAATTTACGCACCAAATTTCGTGACCACAGAAGTCTTTAATAGAAAATATTATAAATAAATACCTACAAAACGCACAGCTTTAGTATGGGAACCCTTTGGTGACTTTAAATGATTTAAGCCATTTTTACGATGAACTGAATTGGCTATCTCAATTGTGCAATTAAAGATCTTGGCGAGAAACGTCCGAGCTACGTCGGTTCCGAATTTCAAATTTTGCCAAAGGGATCCAATACTAAAGCTGTTCCATACAGAAAATAAATAAATAAATAAATAAAATAAAATAATAAAATAAAATAAAAAATCTTTTCTGATATTTACAAAATAAAAATAAAAAATCTTAATAAAATCCAAATTATAATCATTTACAATTAATGGAAGAACATAAAAAAAAACCTTCATAAAGTACATAATAACAACAAAAAATTTTGT
This sequence comes from Salticus scenicus, assembly GCA_963930645.1. NCBI lineage: Eukaryota > Metazoa > Arthropoda > Arachnida > Araneae > Salticidae > Salticus > Salticus scenicus. Next base: position 140,930,978 of record OZ005656.1, on the reverse strand, counting down.
TTTACTACAGGAAAGAAAAGTACTGCTTAATTAAATAAAAATATTAAACTAATGCCAAATGTCTCATGAAAATATTTATCTACGTGCAAATTCCTCATTAAAAAAAAAAAAAAAAAAAAATCACCAACTTTTGTAGGTATTTTTCTCTCCAATTTTATTATTATTCACGTGAAATTAAAAATATTTCATTTTATTTCTCGAAAATAAAAAAATATATAAATGCATATTTATAAATATAAAACCTTTTACCGAATCCGCGTTGAAAACGGAAAAGGGGTAAAATAAATTAGAAATATCAAACCTATATTTATAAATTTGATACCAAATGAAAGGGGTGATTTTTCTAAATCCAGGGGTGCAAACAGTTTTTCGGTGCGACAATTAGATTTTTGAAAAATAACTAAAGTATGAAATTTAAGTGGCAACGGAAAAACGGAAAAAGGGGAAAATAAATTAGAAGTATCAGGCCTATCGTTACAAATTCTGTACCAAATGAAAGAGGTGATTTTTCTGAATCCTGGGGTATAAACAGTTTTTCGATACGACAATTAGATGTTTTAAAATTAACTAAAGTATGAAACTCAGATGGAAAAACTTCATTTCAATCTTTTCATAATTTGTAGTGCGAATCACGCGAATAAAAAAAGTCTTTATCTCAAAAATTTATTTTTGCATTTTATTTTTCCATTCAAAGCGTTTTAGTGAAAAAAATATTTATGGCGCATGCGCAGGCGTTTTTTACCCACAATTTAAACACTAATCAGAATTTTGAAAATTTCTATAGATATAACTTTAAGTTGGGTGAAGACCTAAGTTTCTGCCAAGCGCCGTCGAATTCCGTCCAGCCGTTCTCGAGTGATGCCCGGACAAACGTGTTTTAGTCTTTTACCCCCCCAGGGGGGAATGGGGGGGGAATTTCTGAAAAATTGATAGATATAATTTTAAGTTGGGTGAAGACCTAAATCCCTGCCAAGCGCCGTTGAATTCCGTCCAGCCGTTCTCAAGTGATGCCCGGACAAAAAAAGCGACATACGGACACGATGACACACACACACACACACACACACAGGCAAAATTTTCTGAAGTCATTTTCGGCTTTCATGGGGTGTGAAACGTGAAGATATCGCAAAATTTTTCGATTCCGACAAATTTACAGACAAAAGTCTGATTTTATTAATATAGATATAGGCATTTATATATTTTTTTATTTTCCAGAAATAAAATGAAATATTTTTAATTTCACGTGAATAATAAAAATTAGAGAGAAAAATACCTACAAAAGTTGGTGATTTTTTTTTTTTTTAAATGAGGAATTTGCACGTGGATAAATATTTTCATGGAGATATTTGGTTTCTTTCCTGCAGTAAAACAAAATTTTTTGTTGTTATTATGTACCTTATGAGGATATTTTTTATGTTCTCCTCTTAACTGTAAATGATTATAATTTGGATTTTATCAAGATTTTTTTTTATTTTTTATTTTGTAAATATCAGAAAAGAGTTTTTATTTTATTTTATTATTTTACTTTATTTTATTTATTTATTTATTTTGTGTATGGAACAGCTTTAGTATTGGATCCCTTTGGCACAATTTGAAATTCGGAACCAAAGTAGCTTGGACGTTTCTCGCCAAGATCTTTAATTGCACAATTGAGATAGCCAATATTGCCACAATTGAGATAGCCTGTGCGTTTTGTAATTATTTATTTATAATATTTTCTATTAAAACTTCTGTGGTCACGAAATTTGGTGCGTAAATTGTTTGTTTGCATCCGGCACTTATTGTAACTGGATTTCACGAAATTCGAAATCCCCAGCCCCCCTTCTCGGAGTCGGAGGGCAATAAACGTTATAACTTCAGTATAACCCTACAGCTGAATTTTGCGATTTTTCTTTGGCGCAGTTTTGAAGGATAACGATGTTGTTCTGGACTGTTTTCGATATAATATGGCAGCCTAATATGTTGTTTATTTTTGATTTATGATTTTATGTTTTATGATTTCTGATTTAGATTATGATTTTATCATTTATCATATATGATTTATGATTTATGATTTTAGATTTATGATTTAGCCATAATCGCCAACAAAAAAATCGCCAAATATGGTTGTCGGGTTATACTGAAGTTGTTCCAATAAACATGTGTAAAAACATGTCTTTCCGTTTGAATTTGCTTTGAATTATCTTAGAATGGCGAATTTTGGTGTGCGGATATTGATTAAGTGTACGCATTATGTACATTAGTGTGATTTTGCAAAACTTCGAACTCACCCGCTGAGGAAGGAGAAGTAAGAATTGGGTAAGTTGTGCCAAAGACAGTGGAGACCCAGACTCCTCACTTTGCGAGCGAGAAAACCTGTACCAATCACAGCGAGAACTTAGGTTATTAATAAAGATATGGGATTTTGACAACTTATTTAAGTTTAATATCCAGCGAAGCGGGCAAAGCCTGCTAGTAATTCATAAAATTAATACTATACACATTATGAGTATGAGATTTTGATGATATATACTACAGATGTTTATTAATCATATTTTCGAAAAAAGAAAACAACATATATTATAAAGTTTAGTCTCACTAACTTTTCAATCTGACTATTTATAAAGGAAAAGTACGGCCCTATTGCTGAAAGGGTTTATCTATAAAATTCAGGTGAATTGTGTATTACTTTACAAGTTATAATATATCCAAACCAAAGTGATGCTTATCCTTCGAAACTGCATTTTTTATACGATCTTAATAACATCCTTTTATTAGTTTAATGTTTTCCAATTTATTCTAGAATTTTTATTTAAAAAAATAAATCAAGAAACTTGCATGAGGGTACGATCTAGTTTCGATTTAGATTCTAGAGTTAAAATTAATTAAATAAAAGTAATGTTTACTATTTTAACAATAATATAAAATATTTTCTGCAAAACTGAATCATGAAACATAATGTGCACGATATTTATAAAATAAAATACGTATTTCAATTTATATTAATGAACGATGAACTCCACTTGAATATAACTATTAATTCATCTAATTTGTTGTACGTCTTCCTTGCAATTTATTTCATAAGCACTTTAAAATATATTCTTTTTTTTTTTAATTATTTTAATTAAATTACCTTATCACACACACACATAACATAACTTTATTGCCTTCTTTTATGAAAACATCCAAAAAGTACTCATTCTGTATTATCGATCTGACTAATAAATTTTCTTATCAAGTGATAAAGTCTGAAAAACATTATTACGTTAATATTTCAATCCTCAAGAGGTAAATAAATTTTATCTTTGAATATAAAAATCTAATTTCAATATCTTATATCTTGTCAGATGAAATTTATTGGTACAGAGAAGATAATGACTCTTTTCTTATGCGAATGACTTTATGAATACGAAATGAAGTGCGTTATTAGAAAATTTACATTAGTAGAACACTCTTGGTGTATTAAAAAAATTCCACTCCAAATTAAATTAAATTATTCTATTTCAGTCTGTGGACTGTATATATATATATATATATATATATATATATATGAAATTTCTTTAAAAAAAAAAGCGTCACATATATATATACATATACATATAAAAATGTGTGTGTGTGTGTAAATAGATACAAAACTTAAAAAAAAAAAAAATGTTTAAATGAAAATATAAGTAATCCTAATAAAGTAAAAAATAACAGTTATGCAAAGACTTGTAAATTTAATATAACTCATAAAAAAATAATAATAATGTAATAAAAATAAATAAATAAATAAAATAAAATAAAATAAATAAAATGAAACATTATTTTCAATACGAAAATGCTTAAAAGCAAAATTATAAATTCAAAGTTATTAATTTCTAAGTTCTGGTGCTTTAAATCTGAATGTATGAATTTTATGATCACGAATTAGTATAATCATTAGGAATAAATAAATTCTTAAAAAAAAAAAAAAAAAAAAAAAAAAAAAAATACTGAAATTAAGAAATGAACACAAATTGAATGTATAGTGCACATACTAAAACAAAAATGATTTGGTCAGATATTTTTCTGATTTACTCTGCAAACACGACTTGGCATGTAGTTGTAATACTTTTTTTTTTTTTTTATTGCTCCAGTGACAACTGGTTCCAAGTTAAATTTCTATCGATATTTTATTAATTTGTGTATTAATATTGACTCCATTATGACACACTTTTTGAAACCACTGAACATCAGGAATCCTCACTGCGGTTTAAATCAGTGTTGAAAGCTGGCCATTTCATGATATTCACTTGACAGTGCACAAGATACATTTTTTGTTCATTTTACAGAGTGATGTACTGCGTTATTTTACTGAAAAACAAATTTCTCCAGCACTCAACGACGGTGAGGTCAATACACTAAAAAAATAATTAGCATTCTTCTTTTTCATTTTTATCAGGAAAAGCCAGAACTGTTACCGTGTTCGGATAAACAGCCCACAATATTACCTATCCTTCACCAAAATTTCAAATGGTGATATTTTTTCTATATCTAAAATATATCCAGCAGTATTTTTAATTATCTAAAGGAGACTTCTTTTTACTTGACTAGTCGAATGTGTCGACTCCGTTTTCCATGACGTGGGCTATTGTGCAAAGTGATGTCCGGCTTTTAGATGATGAGGCTGAAGCATAGGCTTAAATTTCTTTTCTTGCATTTCATATTCGATGCTTGTTTAAGACATCGTCTACCCCATTGAGAGACCACATTTATTTTTTTTGCTAGAATTTGGCCAGAAGAAGTTCCAGTACTTGATATTGTACGTAAGATAGTTCTTCTATTTAATTCTGTTATCCTTGGATGTCGACCACTGCATTTTTTCTTTACGTAGCCAGACGGATCGTATAAAACTCTCTCTCTCTCTCTCTCTCTCTCTCTCTCTCTCTCTATATATATATATATATATATATATATATATATATATATATTAATTTTATTGCTCTTTGTTAACATTTGCAGTCGGCAGCAAAGATAATGAAGCTCTAGCAATGATTCCTATTTAAAAAATTTCTATTTATTACTGTTTTGTTAAATGAATATTTCTTGAGTCGGGCCCGCCGTGCCCGAGTTGTTATATCACCACACTGCTAATTGCCTTCGAACGTAGGAGAGCTGATTCGATTCATTTTCTAGCTCTGGGTGTTTTTCCAATTCTTCGTACTGTAATTATGTCATATGCTGTAATTATGTCATGTCTTTATCTAACGAAGATTTATAGTCAGCTTTAATAGTCAAGCATACAAATCTGATGTATATGTTATCAATAAATGCAATATTTGTTGAGTTATTATTAGGTTGAGGTATTATTTATTATCGAAGGAGAAAATTCAAGTAGTAATACATTGTAAAAGTAATTTCTTGTATATTACTGAAAATTTCTGGGAGAAAATTAACAATGCAGAAAATATTCGTACACAATAGTCTTTTTTTACGTAAAGTATATTGTAAGGAAATAAATAAATATATGTATTATCCAGATAGACCACGAAGGACTGAACCAGTGTGTACCGCATTGTAAGCGATTATGTTACCTCATAGCCATGGCACAACGTTTTACGCAGCTACGTGGTTGTTTCAAGTCTTAGTTTCATATGAAATGCTCTGTATATAAAACAGAAAATTTATCTAATCACCAGATAATATCTGTCTTAATGATTACAGATTTCAGCTGGTTACAGAAAAAAAGCGTCTTTAAGTAAAGTTCAATAATTTTAGAAAACAGGAATTTTCTGTTTTTTTTTTTTTTTTTTTCAATTGTTTTCCCTTTACAGAGTATGATTAGTAACCTAAAACAACTGTTTTTATAATATGTGTATATATACATACATATAATAAATAAGAAAAAGCTTCTGCTGTAAAAATCAAAACCATGTTTAATGGCAACATCTATTTCAAACAGGGAAACAATTGTTATTGAAGTGGTGTTATACCCGAAAGAAAATATTTGTTTTCTTTTAATTATATTGAAACATTCCTTTAATCGAAAAATCTGTATAAATATAATAAATTAATTAAAAACACTTTAAAAACACGTTAAAAATACATTTATTAAAATATAAAACCTTCCAAAGCTTTTCGCCTACATATAAGCAGGCATCATCAGGGAATTTGGTTTTACACATATTTCAGAGCAGTTATATGTACTTTGAATCACATGGTTAACAGTTAAGTCCTTACATAAAATATATTCAACTGGAAGTCAGAGGCTGGAGCTATTTCAGGAAGAGGAGGTGCTACACTTGGACACTGGAGCTATTTCAAGGAAGAGGAGGTGCTATACTTGGAGGTTGGAACTATTGCAGGAAGAGAAGGTGCTGTACTGGATGTCTGAACTATTGCAGGAAGAGAAGGTGCTCTGCAATAGTTCCAACCTCCAAGTGTAGTACTTCGTCACCCTGCAAAAGTTTCAACCTCCAAGTGTAGCACTACATCACCCTGCAATAGTTCCAACCTCCAAGTGTAGCACTTCGTCACCCTGCAATAGTTCCAACCTCCAAGTGTAACACCTTCTCTTCCTGCAATAATTCCAACCTCCAGTGTAGCACCTTCTCTTCCTGCAACAGTTCCAACCTCCAGTATAGCACCTTCTCTTCCTTGAAATAGCTCCAGCGTCCAAGTGTAGCACCTCCTCTTCCTGAAATAGCTCCAGCCTCTGACTTCCAGTTGAATATATTTTATGTAAGGACTTAACTGTTAACCATGTGATTCAAAGTACATATAACTGCTCTGAAATATGAGTAAAACCAAATTCCCTGATGATGCCTGCTTATATGTAAGCGAAAAGCTTTGGAAGTTTTTATATTTTAATAAATGTATTTTTAACGTGTTTTTAAAGTATTTTTAATTAATTTATTACAATATGACACGTGTTTTTAATTCAACTCTTAACTGGAGTTTGTTTATGTATAAATGTAAGTTTTTGTGGAATTTCATATTATAATTAAGAAGAAATATACAGTTATTAAAAAGAAAATAATGTGAAGATGATGTATGTATTTAACATTTTGCCAGCTGTAACGCTCTAAAGCGCTCTTTACGGCGTTGCCAAATTTAAGGACTTTTTTTTTTTTTTTTTTTTTTTTTTTTTTTTTTTTTAACTACCACCAGTAGTTTTGAGGATTGATATTTAATAAACATAATAGACGATTAACCTTCGATGTTTTCAGGCAATCGTTACACTTAACTTAGTAGTGGATATACAATAAAAAAGTTCCTAAATTTGGCAACACCAACCAAAGGAGTGAAGTTAAATAAAGTCGGCAAATGGTTAAATGGATATGCATCTATGTGCGTTCATATGCGCTTAATTTTGATTAAACACATTTCTATGGATATTTTTCCAAATTAATATTGGAATAATTTTATAAGTACAAGCATCTTCATGACACGTTTCTACTTTCAGGCAGAAATAAATAAATAAATAATTAAATAATGATAATAATAATAATTAAAAAATACGTCAAAGTATTAAATACAAAATCTTCATTTTAATATTGTGTTGGTGTTTTATTAGCAGGTGATTTGCTTATAAATTTCATTATCATATGTGAAAATTTTTACTTGGTGAATAGAACATTTTAAAATTTTTTTTTACATGAAGGAATCAATAGCGAACGCTAGCACTAAAATGACTTTGACAAATCTGTTTAGTTTTTAAAATTTTGATTGCATAGCAGGGATTTTGAATATCGAAACTATTGTATTCGAACAATAAAAAATGTTTTGCAACCCTTTTCAGCATGTTTCTGTTGCATATTGAACTTAATATACCATTTCTATGATGTGTATATTTAAATTAAAAATAACTTATATGTGTTTTTAGTCTAAAACATGATTTTTTCTATCATTTTTAACACCACAGTATATATAGATATATATAGTAAAAAAAATTTTAAAATATAGAATTAATCAGCGTAATGCAAGATTTAATGCCACTGATTACTACACAAATCAATAAGAATTGCTTTTTTAACAAATTAAATTATCATGTCATGACTTTAGTTCAATTATGAAAACAATTAATTCTACTAGCTCAAATAATTAATTTTACACCTTTAATTTACAACAAACTTACTGTAACTTCATTCCTCGGTAATCACCTTCAATACAATTTTATGATACTTTACGATAAACCAAAACTGAACGAAAACTAAAGAAGTTAACATGCAATGAGAGAATAAATTTATGAAGACTAATTAAACTTATTGTATGGCAAATTAATTGGGAAAAAAGCTCATAACCTTAAAAATATATTGTCAAGGGATTTTTACAGTTAAGCATCATGTAAGATTTAGATCGTCTCGGCCAATAATGCAAATTACTAGTGTTTTTCCTGATGTTTCTTAAAAAAAAAAAAAAAAAAAAAAAAAAAAAAAAAAAAAAAAAATTGAAATTAAATTCAATCAAATAAACTAAAATAATATTTACAGTGTGAACCATGCCCACATGAATACTAGGAAAATAAGTAAATCAAAGGATTAATTGTTTTTAGCAAAAGGAAGAAAAATTAACACCTTAAGCAACATGGAGACGGAAAAGAATAGTCTAACCAACCATTACACAGTGAAAAAGCTTTTTTTTTAATTTGATTATAAACCGAATTAATTTAGAGAATTTGTTGAATTAATTTAATTTAATCTAAAAATATAACTTAAATATCCTTTTACAAAAAAAAAAAAAAAAAAAAAAAAAAAAAAAAAAAATTAAGAAAACTGCAAAATTATTGGTGAACATGAATTTTAAGTTTGGTTATCCGCCATCTGGTAGGATATATAGTTCTTGAGAGCACTTTCCCAAATTGAATCATGCTTTATAAGTATCAGAAAATTTAATTTTCAAACACTTACTTTTTTATCCAGTTGATCAGATTCATTTTACTTAAGTGATTATTTTTCATTAATATGTGAAGAAATTAAGGGAAAAAAAAAAAAAAAAAAAGAGTGTTTTTTTTTTTTTTTTTTTTTTTTTTTATTATTTATAAACAAAAATATGTGTTCTCTTATATGCTCAAATAGAAAAAATATAATTAATTTAAAATCCCTTGATCCTTTTACTTGACATAATTATTGATTAAATGATCGTTTTAATAAGAAAATTGAACTGGGGATTAAATTTTCATGTGATATTTTCTGCTTGAATATTGCGAAAGATTAGAAGTTTAATGAAAGGCTTATGTTGTTTGCTTAATGTTTGTTTATAAGATATTTAATTTCGATTTCACATTTTATTACATACACTTATATCGATAACACAGAACTTTAACATGAAATACATTTCTTAAATTATTACATATAAAGATATATTAATCATTTAATTAATTTAATGTGTTACATTCAAGCAATATATATATATATATATATTAATTAGATATACAACAATAAAATCGCCTTTAATTAAAAGTAGATTATATAGTATATTTAGAAATTATTCAAAACATATTTCATAAATGGTATATATATATATATGATTTTTATAGAAAATTATAAAACGAAATTTATCATTATTATGTAATTATGATACAGAGAATGATTTTATTTGTGCCATATTTATGTCATTCTTCCCTTTCTCTCAAAAGATAGTTTATAGTGTGGAAAAACGAGCCTCTATACTGTTTGATGATAAAAAAAATTTAAGAGGAAATATGCGACAATATGTGCTGGATCCAGCTGGATCCTGGATTCCCAAGTAGAAAGTGGGGACGGTTAAAATCGCTTCGTCGCCAGTGACTCGGCGAAAGTTGAGGTCGAGTTAGTTTTGTGTCTGCAGGGTGCTGCAATGAAATAATTAGATTCTGAGTGTCAGATAAATTAGAAGTGATTTTAAAAGGATGGATTGAAATGAAGAAAAATGATGGTGTAGGAAGAAGTATAAAACGGAGATGGTTTTAGTAGATGGTGTGGATGTCGGAGCATATTATAGTGCGGATAATGGAGTATTATACTGAATTGTGGAAAGTCTTATTTTGTCGAGTATTGAGTAGCGGAGATTTAAAGGTGTGAGGAAAAAGTCGTGATGAATGTTAGTACGAGTATTTTCTAGCGCTCGTGAAAGTGAATTTCGATCTGTAGGGAATTCTCTGATCGAAAGTGAAGTTGCAGCAGTGGAGCTACGAGTGCAACCGTCTCTACACCTTCAATTGTTTGCTGCGGTGAGATATTTAAGATTATCTAATTTAATTGTTGATACATATATTTTGATTGAGTAATACGCTGACAGAGCTAGTTTGATTGCCAGGCGACCCTCCCGTTAATCTGCTCAAATAAACTTATTTATTCTTTAATTTAAGTCTTGTACTCTCTTACTTACCATTTAGTGACCTAATTAAGTTATTAAGATGGAGTTTGCATCAACGCAAACTTCACAGTGGCGCCCAACGTGGACAGACTTTCCACAATTCACTATAATACTCCAATATCCACACTATAATATGCTCCGACATCCACACTATCTACTAAAACCATCTCCATTTTATACTTCTTCCTACAACCTCATTTCTCTTCATTTCAATCCATCCTTTTAAAATCACTTCTAATTTATCTAACACTCAGAATCTAATTCTTTCATTGCAGCACCCTGCAGACACAAAACTAACTCGACCTCAACTTTCGCCGAGTCACTGGCGACGAAGCGATTTTAACCGTCCCCACTTTGTACGTTGCTGGATCCAGCTTAATTCAATCAACTGTGGAGACGTTCTGTAGTCTCAACCTCACAATGTGTATATGTATACTAGCAGGCTTCGGCCGCTTCGCTGGGCACTATATTTAAAGGATTTCTTTTTAATTGAATAATTGAAACGTTTAAATAAATATATTTCGATAGGCGACTATTTTCTTCACAGCTCTAGTTCAACGTAAAATACACTCAAATCCATGAAAATCAAATAGACCAATCAAATCTCTTGTAATTCCTCATAACGTAGCTGTATCGCAATGTAAAATACACTCAAATCAATGAAAATCAAATAAACCAATCAAATCTCTCCTAAGATTCTCCAACTGCGTCATTATAGAAATGGGATGTTTTTTTTTTCATATTTTTATTAACTAAAAGAACACTAATCAAAAATTCGAAAATCTAACTTAGATGTGCAATATGAACCTTCGGAGGGCACCTTTGTGTTAAATTACGTGTCTGTTCGAGCTACCGTTTTCGAGAACAGTGAAATATACACATATATATACAAATATTGCTCACTTAATAGTATAAGATATTTAAATATTTCAATTATAGGAAGTGCTATTTTTATTTTAATAAAAACGAAGTTTAATGATTCTTTTGCTAGATTAGAATAAGAGATGCCAACCACATAAGCTTGCAATTCTCGTATTTTAAGCATTTAACCTATATGAACTTGATAATTAATTTTATTACTATTAATTTAGCATTTTATATTTGGTGTAACTCAAAACTATTTTTAATGCAATAATTTTCGCAATGTAAAATTATGTGAAATATTGCCTTATTTTGCCATCTTACGATTATTATTTTTTATTTTTATTTTTTGAATATTTTAATCAGTTTTAAAAATAGGATAATCGATATATTAAAAAAGGTCTGAATTCAGAAAATTATTATTTATTTATGTAATGTAAACTCATACTGAAAATTAACGAATTAAAAAACGGACTAGATTACAAATAGTCACTGCATCAATTTTGGGATTTCTTATAATTTAAAACGTAAAAAAAAAAAAAAAAAAAAAAAAAAAGTCATGATTCTGAGGTTAAAAAAATGAATAAATAAATAAATAAATAAGTAAAAATAGCTTTACACATACCTTAGTTTATTTACATATAGTATGATGGGGTTAATAGTAATAATAAAAATATTGACACCGGTACAATATTTATAACACAGAAATATAAATAGAATAAAATTTAATTGGATGAGGATTTAAATTTAATAGAGATAAAGAAATAAGGTGAGATATCACTATGTTTCCTTTTTTTTTTTTTTTTTTTTTTTTTTTTTTTATTCTGCTTTATTTCTTATTTGATTTTCTTTTTAAAACTATAAAATGTAGTTTGAATTTTTTTAAATTATTATTATTATTTAAACGATAATTTCATTCTAAAGTATTTGATTCCTATCTTAAGTAAGATATATAACTACTGATATACCAGTTAATAAGCAAATTCGATTCTCGAGTTTACACACTTAAGTTTTTTTAGACATAATCTTATGATATAAAAAAAATATATTTGAGTTGAAGCTTGTAAATTTTCACCGAGCCTTAATGTAACTAAGAATGTAACATTACGAAACTAAGAAATATATCTAAACAAAATTACAGATATTATATATAAGTAAACCTATTAATTTCTATGATCAGTATTATTACATTGTTTCTTTTTAAACTTCATCATAGAACATAAATTACACAAATCCATTAAAATAATGTTGACGAAATTTGAATTAAAATTTTAGCTGATACATTTTTTTTTTTTTTTTTTTTGTGTGTGTGTGTGTGTGTGTGCACTGAAACCGAAAATGGAACTAATTTTCCTCTATCACCTATATATTTTTGTCAATACTGGGTATCTACAGACATATTTTCTTAGTTTTCGGTAGATTCTTATGGGTTTCCAGGCTTAATCATAATTAATCACGGTAATATACTATAAAAATTACCAAAAATTTCCATGTAATTAATTTGGTAAAAGAACCACTGAAGAAATTGTGTCGGTAGGGTACTTGCAGTGAGAAATATTTGTAAGTGATACAGAAAAAATAGATTAAGCTTTGATTTTAGGAAACCTAAAAACTTATAGATCAGCCAAAATTATCAAATCGGAATTTTAGATTTAAACCTGTTTTATTAATTTGTTATTCATTGGTGAAGTTATACATAATATGTATGTATTTTTCGAATAACTGTTACCTCTCTTATTTAATGAATTTATTAAACATAATTATTCATATAATAAATGGCTTTGTCAGAATGTAGTAGCTTTTGCATGGTTTACAATAAACTATTGCATTATCGTTTCATTTTAATACACTCCCAAATGCTATTAGTTTCTCCACTTACTACATTTTACACACATACTAACTGAATTATTGCCGCATAATATTGTTATATAGTTCTGCTCATGTTCGCATAATATACTTCAATTAGTTATAAAACGATATACGTTTATGCTCTTCCTGTTCAAAAAATATATTAATAACCAATTTCATTCGTTGTGTAATGTAGAATGGTTTATTAAGCGCAAGCTTAAAATAATCCAGAATAATTTAACGCACTTCACATAGATTTTATTTTATTCAATATGTATACAATGTGTCTAGTAATTCATGTATGATTAAATAGCTTGTATGTATATTTTAGAAAATCATTATAAAAAACAAAATTGTAATTAAAAAGGTAATGTGTTTTAGAAAATTGTTTAAAATTTTCGGGTGATTTAGTTTCAAGAAATACTAAATTACACAAAAGAATGTAAAGGGAGCAAACACCAAAAATATAGTCTGAAACAATTCTGCTTCTTACCACAGAAACGCTTTGGTCAGCCAGTGGTTGCGTTTTTCTACGCACAAAACTGGTAGATGGGAGGTGTCCAGTTCGGTGAAATGTAAGACTACACTGTTAAAAATTTCAGCTCGAAATTAGACCACCATATCGAGTAAATTTATAAGCAATACTGTAATATGGTTCAGCCTCATTTTTAAGTTTTATTTTTCTTTCTATTGAATTTAAGTTGCACCAAAACTTGGAGCAACCGCACATTCACTCACAGGATAAAGTACAAAATTTCTGCAACATCTCACCCATGACAGAAGATAAGACAGTAGGGAATTGAGCACCTTTTATCAAAATCAACGAAAAACACACAGAATCAGAGGGCAATTAAACGTGGCACAGCGCTAGATGTTTGACTTGAATCAAGAAAGTCTTCAGTTCGATTAGTCGAATTATGATTTTTGATTTATATATTTAAAACATTTGTTGCAGCTACTTCAGTGCCAAGTATTGGTTCAAACTAACACCAAATATTTAACAGATTAGTTATCAAAGAGATTCGAATATTCCGTTTTTTTTTTAAACTCGCGTGATCAGGAGCAACCAACTCCAGACAAAAAAAAAAAAAAGAAAAAGGACAAAAAAAAGTACTTACTAAGTTTTCACTCTAGTGTACTTAGCATCACAGAGTGTTTTAGTGATTAACAAGATAAAAAAACCTAATACACTTTACAGTGACATGAAATGTACTCTCCTGCGATAAATTTACTGGGAATTCGTATTTTAGAGGTTATATAAATGTTACTATTTCTAACAATGACAATATAAATTATAACATACATTTGCCTTTTAATCTGGGTCTAATGCATCAACGATTTTGTTTAAGGGCTTTTTTTTTGTTTTTTACTTCCTTATACAAAGTATAAGGAAGTATAGTAATCCCGATTTGCGAAATGGATTTTGTATTTCACATTGCTCGAAAACGAATGATCGCTGAATGTTGCCAATTTATACGTGTGACTGTCATGATGTCTAGTTGTACACCTGCAAGTGTCGTCTTAACACGAGCTCTCGTTTTAGAGATATAAGCGACTTTACACGATTTTTCGTGACGTCTGTATGTGTGTGTGTCTGTGTGTGTGTGTGTAAGTCGCATAACTCAAAAACGGTTGGTCGTAGAAAGTTGCAAATTGGTACATAGGTCTGTTATAACATCTAGTTGTGCACCTCCCTTTTTGGACTTTGTATGATTTTCCGTTTTGGAGATATTTAGGAAAATTAGGTTCATAGTGACCAAAAATACATAGGCTTTGGCCATAATGTATCAAAAAACGGTAATAACTCAAAAACGGTTTGGAGAAATCATGCAATTTAACTGACTTCCCGACTAGCTAGGCATTTGAAACTTTCAGAAAAGCTCAAAACACGTTGACAATGCATTTTTTAAATATTTTTAGCCAACTGTTTCCGATACCTGCTGTCCTCAGCAGCGTTTATGTGATTCAACAGAAAATTTATTTAACTAACTTCACGACTAGCTAGACATTTGAAACTTTCAGACTAGATCAGAACACGGTGAAAATGCATTTTTTTAATACTTTTAGCCAACTGTTAAGGGTCCCTGCTGTCTTCGGCAGCGTTGCCAGTACAAATCTTGCATCAGTTTTTAACTAACTTTCAGAAAAGCTCAGAACTCGGTGATAATTCATTTTTAGGACTGAGGGCCTATTAGTCTCAGACAGCGATTTTTGCGTTGTCGTTTTCGATAGTTGGACATTTTGTCAAAATCATTTTTCGATGGACATTTATCGAAATCTAAAATTTATCGAAAATATAATTGAATAATTTGAAAGCGATGTTATAATTGGGAAGAAAAAAAAAACTAATAGTCCTCCGTCCTAAACTAAATTCTGCTTTTGCCAGAATTTCATCAAAATATTTTCAAAATGACATTGACATGAGTCCTCCCAAGGCACAACTATGACATGAGTCCCCCCAAGGCGCAACTTTGACATGAGTCCCCTCCCCAAGGCACAACTTTGACATGAGTCCCCCCAAGGCACAACTTTGACATGAGTCCCCCCCCCAAAGCACATGAGTCCCCCAAGGCACAACTTTGACATGAGTCCCCCCCAAAGCACATGAGTCCCCCAAGGCACAACTTTGACATGAGTTCCCCCAGGCTCAACTTTGACAGGAGTCCCCCCAAGGCCCAACTTTGACATGAGTCCCCCCAAGGTACAACTTTGACATGAGTCCCCCCAAGACACAACTTTGACATGAGTCCCCTCCAAGGCCCAACTTTGACATGAGTCCCCCCAAGGTACAACTTTGACATGAGTCCCCTCCAAGGCACAACTTTGACATGAGTCCCCCCCCCCCCAAGACACAACTTTAAAATGAGTCCCCTCAAGGCACATTTTTTTTTTTAAAATATTTTTAGCCAACTGTTTCGGGTCCAGTGACAATGTTTTTTAACATTATGTATATTTCTAAAAGTGTATAAGGAAGTCATGTGGTGCCCACATCAGATTTTTTTTTTTATATAATGCTGAAATTGTGTACATAATCATATTAAACTATTAATCATCAAAAGTGTTCTGGTCGAGGGCTTTATAAAATAGAAATTTTATTACGTATTCAAATTGAAATCATTCGATATTTAGCTGATTGTATAACATAGATATCTCAAACAAATGTTTGAAAAAATAAAATCCAGGTAAATTTCAAGAATTGCAAGTATTATCAACGTACGATGAAGTGGGAAAGCTTAATTCAAAACTAGAAAAGTGACATTACTCATATGGAAATTTCATACACGTCTTTGTATCGCAAAATACGTGTTACAAAAAGTTAAACAGCCACATGTTTATTGAATAATTTATTACATTGCAAGATCGCTGGTAATCAACATTTGAACTTACCTTGAAAATTGCATAAATAATGGCAGGTAGTTTTTTTTTTTTTTTTTTTTCCGCATATAAATCAACAAAGTTGTTGCATAATTACGAAGCTGCCGACTTTTTGCATGCATGATATATGTATACAGGGTGGACAAAAAGTCACAAGTTTTTTAAAATAATTGTTATTTTATTAGGCATGATCACCAATTATTGGTTCCAGCAAGATGGAGCACGCCCCCACTCAACTGAAGAGAATTTGAAGAGAATTTCTGATGTCTTCCAAAACCGAATTATCGGTCTAGGTGCTCCCGAGAAAACTGGAGGAGGTATTGATTGGCCTCCGTATTCTCCAGACATAAACGTCTGCGACTTTTTTCTGTGGGGTGCCGTCAAAGATAAAGTCTATGCGAATCCAATACAAGATTTGGAGATGCTTAAGGATAGAATACGTGAGGAAATTCAAGCCATTCCAGAGACACAAATTCATGCTGCAATTGAGAATTTTTACATGCGCATCCAACACCTTGTTGCAATTGACGGACGACATTTTGAAAACTTGATACATTAATGCCCATCATTTTGCAATAAAATACCTTTCATTTGGTTTTTCTATCTATCATGGTTGCTTTTTTATTTAATTTTTAAAAAACTTGTGACTTTTTGTCCACCCTGTATATATATATATACTAGCAGAAATGGACACGCGCTGTAGTGGCTAGGTTATACGTTTAATTATATTGTAGTAAACTATTCAATATACAGGCAAATTGTTTTTTAAGAATTAAGACGAAAACATTGTAGCCGATGTAAAAACCGACGGGATTCAGATTTGAACCTTAGGTCAAAATTTGGAAGCGATTGAAAAAATGTTCATACAGTTGATATTAAGCACAAATAAATATGAAATTTTGAATTTTATGTTTTATTCATCTCATATATCCAAATATAGTTTTTAATAAATGTGTAATTTACAAAGTTCTTAGTTGAAAACATATTACTATTAATTTTATAAATGAGGTAGGTAGCGTAGATTATTCGTTGTTTTTAATAAATATATTCATCATTTTGAATTATATATATATATATATTTTATTTTAATTTAATTCAGCGCTAATCGAAGCGCAATATTCTTGGTTTACCTGTCTCTTGCTAACACAAATAGATTCGATGGTTTACGCACACATGAACATACAACATATAATTTGCCCAAGCCGCAAATCCAAGCCGCAAATGTACATCGTTTGGTCTTCAGACTTGCATATGGTCATAAGCTATTTTGGATTAAAATGCTAAAATGACAAATATGTAATTTGATTTTTATTAAAATTCTATTAAAATAAAATTATAAGAGAAGCAGACTATTTTAAAACCAATTTTTATGGAGGAGTAAAATATAATGTTATTATGGATAATTTTACTATAAAATGATCTCACCATTTTAAAAATTTTAAAGATGACCACATTTGTTGCTATAAAAAGGAAAAAACAATATGGCTAAGCCAGAAAAATTAGTAGGTTTGATAAATATGTTAAAACTTTAATATAGGATATCTTATCAAATACTGGACACTTAAAGTAAATAAAGGTATTATTTTAAATATAAAAAGATTTTGAAAAATATTAATATATTTCAACGACATGATGAGAAGATTTTGAATATGCCATAATATTAATTTTAAATTCAACTAAATCAGGATGGGAAACATTGAGGATTAAGATAAAATAATAGCAAGATTTTAAGATCATTTTTAGCAATAAATATGAGTCAAAATTTGAAGTTAAATACATGTATAGATCACAAATTTAATAGGGAACAGTAAATTAATAAGTTATTAAAGAATAGTAAAAGGAGATTAACAGAAATAATTCTTTAAATTTTCGAACTTCGATCATATAGATTAGCTTAACAAAACAAATGAATAGACTTACAATATTCCCATTTTAAATAAGTTTTAAAATATTGAAACAGTTACATTTGTTTACAAAATTACATGTATAGATCCCAAATTTCTTAAAGAAAAAGATAATAATGGCAAATATTAGATAATATAAGAAAAAAATATACAAAATAAATAAATATAGTTTCGAACATCATTCGTTTTAGTAGTATTTCAATGCTTATTAATGGACTGACATTAATTTTAAATTTAACTTTTAATTAATAAGGGAAAAAAATCTATCAATGAAATGATACAGATGAAAATTGAAATGAAATGAAATAATTATAAGATAAAAAGAAATTTTTATATAGGTTAGGTGCTCCAGTGGTTGGCATGCTCCAGTAATTGACATATATTCGAAGTAATAATTAAATAGGAAAAATTATAAAATAATATATTTTACATAAAAGAATTTTAACATTATATGTCAAACACTGGAGCATATGGTGTTAATAACTGATAAAATTAATAACTAGCAGCATCAAGCACTGTAAAAAAGGAGTCAATTACTAAGAAAATGTAAAACTGGCAGTCTCAATTACTGAAACATTGAGTGGGTGTAAAATAAAAATTCATAAAAAAAAAAAAATAATAATTAAATAAAAATAAAATAATTGTTATCAAAGGTATATTTTTTAACATTATATGTGGTTCTGAATATATTTCATGCCATATGTACTAAATTACGATTTCTAAAAATATTTTCTGATGACTGGAACAATAAAAACATCAGAAATTGCTCTAAAAGTGTCAATAACTGGTGCACTTATCCTACCATTTTTTTTTTTTTTGAATCATGCATGTTATTTTGTAACACGCAAGCGAAGTGATGGCGTCGCTAGCCGTCCGTGGATGCAAGAAAGAACTTTTCTATGTTAATCGCCCATTGGGGTTTTTGTAAAATGTTATTAAAAATCGAGGAAATTTATTTCCCAATTTTAAACCCCATATTTGTTTATAGATATGTATTAGTTATCGTGTGCATGTTTTAGATTGAGTTATTTTGCTATAAATCTGACAAAATTTTAAATTTAATTATAACATTACTTAACATTCTAATATATAAGAAATGATTTCATCGTATGTGTATGCAAGGTGTTTGAAAAGTCCCCCCCCCCAACTCGAAAACGAGTCGGAATTATGAAAAATGACGAAACACGTGTTCAGTGAATTCGTGAGGGACCTATTTTGGTAAAAAATGCTTAAGCCCTAGGGGGGGGGGTGTCTAGGGAGGACAACTTTAAAATTTTAAATAGGAAGGTATGTCTTGTGATACATCCCTGAAAACGTCTCATTAAACAATGAATTTGATATAAATATTTTCGCCCTATGATGATTATTAAAGGAGATACTTGAGTTTTTAGACTTTTGAAATGTGGACTTTATACATATGTATACCCTTTAATAATCAATGCAGTACAAAACTAGTTAGATCAAATTCATTGTCTTTAAGAGACGTTTCCAGGGACGCATCACAAGTCATACTCTCCTGTTAGAAATTTTAAATTTCTCCTCCCTAGCGACACTACTATAGACTGACCATATGTCCTCGAATCTCGACGACAGTCCCCGAAAACAACGTTCTTCCCCCAAAAATTAGAACACACTTGGGGCCGCTGGTTATAAAGTTATTAATTTTTTATTTTGATAATTTGTTGTATGTATAATAATTAAGCTGAAATAAGTTCTTTTAGGTCCTTTATACATAAAAATTACTGAAGTTTTACAATTTAAGGTTATTTAATTATTTATTTATATTTTGTCCACGAAATTCGAGGACACCGCCGTATTTGTCCTCGAATTCAATGAAAAAAATATGATCACTCTACATAACTACTATTACCACCTTGCCCGGGACCAAACATTTTTGAGTAAAATATGTCTTGTGATACATCCATGGAAATGTTTCTTCAAGACAATGAATTTGAAAATTAGGTTGGGGGGCTTTTAGAATACCTTGTATATAAACAGAAAAAAAAAAGAGAAAGGGAGAAATCTCATACACACGTAGAATAATTTAACTGTATTTTACCCGAATATATATTTTATTCTAATATTTTTTTATCAAGTTAAAGCTATACTAAATAAATAATGTAAAGTTATATATAATTTGTCCTTATTACATAAAACTTTTTTTTTAGAAAGTGCAACAAATTCCATTAATGTGAAAAGCAAAACTTCGAAGAAAACGATTTTTTTTTTTTCGTTTACATTCTTTTTATTTCTTTCTATTAAGTAGTGAGTATTTTTGTCGTGAGTATACATTTAAGTCATTAAATTACGTATTCTTTTACAAACACTTTCTGAGCTAATTTAATTTACCTGGATCTCTGTGTTTACCCGTAATTATTAGTGTAAAGCTAAGTGAGGATTTCTTTATATTTACTTTTGTAAATGAATTAGGTATAACTGTATTATTTTTTATTAATTAATTTTGTTTATTTATTCTGTTATTCGTTTAACTTTCAAACATATAAAAATATATTTTATTTACAAATTATTTTATTTACACACACACACACACACACACACACACACACACACACACACACACACACACACACACACACACACACACACACACACAGACATATATATATATATATATATATTATAAAGCAAATGTTTTTTTTATATTAATTAATGAAATTTATGGCTAAAATGTAAGATATAATAATTGTACATTAAAATTTTCCCATGCATTTCCTTTTTCATTAGTATTTACCTACACACACAGACATATAATATATATAAATAGACAATAAGACTTCTTCACACACCATAAATTTAAAGCCAGCACAACCGGTTTCGAAAGGACGTAGCCTTCCTTCATCAGGTGCAAAAAAACACGTGCTACTGCCTTGGAGGCAAAAGCAAGACTGAAAGCAGGGCAAAATCCAGAGGGGGAGGAGCAACACAAACAACCAATAGGAAGCATCATGCAGGACCAATCAGAGAGGAACACACATGCACACACAAAAACAAAAGGAGAGAAGGAAAGAATAAACAATTAATATATATATATATATATATATATATATATATATATATATATATATATATATATATATATATATATATATATTTAATTTATTAATTTATTAATTTATAATTTAATTTATTTTTTTTCTTTCTCTTTTTTTTTCTTTTTTTTTTTATAATTAATATTATACTAATAAGTAAATTTAATAAAATTTATTAATATTATTATTATTATTATATATTTTTTTTTATTTAATTATTTAGAATTATTTAAATATAACTATTATTGTGTTATAAACATAATGAAGGAAATTATTTAATTGAATTAAACAAATTTTTCCAGGCTGCAGACAGCAAAGTGGAATCAGATTTTTCATTGACACTTTTATCACGATTAAGGTAAATAGCTAAATTTTCCAAAAAATCCAGTTCGGAAACATGCTTGGCTATATATATATATGTATATATATATATATATATATATATATATATATATATATATATATATATATATATATATATACAGTATATATATATATATATACAGTATATATATATATATATATATATATATATATATATATATATATATTAAAAAACAATTCTGCTTTTAAAAAATAATTTATTAAATTTATTATTTAAACAAGTTATCTTTTATGATACTGCTAACAATTTTAATATTTGAGAAGTAGTATAACACTAAATATCCAAAAATAGTTCAATTTATTCTCAATATTACATAAAAAAAAAAAAAAAAGTTTAAAAATGAAAAAAATCGATAACTTTATTTTAAATTATCGCAGATCGATGATTAAACCATTCGTTTTAAAGGTACTGGAAAGCTCTTTTTAAAGATACCCATCATGAAAATTTACTCCCCTCGAGGGGGGACTTCCCCCCAGGGGGGGAGGCGAGGCTCCTACATACACAAGAATGTTTTCCCAGTTGACTATCTCTATTACAAAAAATGCGTATTCGTTTCTTTTGGTTTAGTGCGGTCTATAGATGTTAAACTCTACTTACATGCAATTTCCCCATCCAGGTAATGTATTTGAATAATTTTGACTGACCCTGTACACGAACGGTTTGCTTCATCTCAACGAAAAGCTTACTGTAGCATCCCTATATAATACACATTTAGAATTCCGAGTTTGAAATTTCTGCTTCCATTTGTTCTTGAGATAAGTTGATAACCGACACGCAGGCAGACGCACAGACCATTCGCTAAAAGCATGAATTTTGTGTTCAGGGGACCTCAGAACATGCAACTATAACAAAAACTTACGTTTAAAATTTGACCCTAAAATAATACTTTCTCGTATGAGACAGTAAAAAATAGAACAAACATTTTTTTTTTTTTTTTTTCGGTAGTCTGAGTTGCCAGGACTCTGCGATGCCAGCAGTTAGAGTTACCACCTGCGATACTGTGAAAATGATAAAAAATCGTGAAAATTGCCATTTTCTGATGCTCTAACTCGAAAAATGTGACGTAGTGGGACCTTTTGTTACTTGCATATATTTAAATAAAATTTTGAATTAATAATAAAAATAATAATTTGAACGTTGTTACCGAACCACTGTAGACCAGTGGAATTTATAGATTAGTACATATTAGCCTAAATTGAAAACTAGGTTTCTATATTATAAAAACTTTCTGAAAATAAATTTTTACATACGAGTATTATATTAATTACCTAACTGCATTTTTGTACGTTAAATAAGAATAATGCACAAATACTTTAAATTCCGTTGTCTTATTTCATACATGAAATATATTTTAATGTATATGTATATATTTTTCCTCAAATCTATCTCTAGATCGACTATTTCAATTTTATTTAAAATGACAATTAACAGTTTTTTTTTTTTTTTTTTTTTTTTTTTTTTTAACTAGGTAATTATTAAGAAAGATAATAATAATATTTTTATTGGTGCCTCTAAAACACGCAGGTCTGCGAAGATTTTTTTTTTCTTCAAAATGATCTGTTTTACTGGTGCGTTTTTTTTTTTTTTTTTTTTTTTTTTTTTTTGTTGCTGATTACACTATTTAAAACTATTTACAATTATCATCAACTACCGGGTGATCCAAAAGTCAGGACAAACTTTAAAAATGAATAATTCGAAAATGAATCAAGATACAAAGATACGGTTTGCACCAAACGGATAGAAAAGAAGCCGGGTGTTGTGTGGCAAAGAAAAAAAAATAGTTCTGATGGCGACCAACCGATGGCGCTGTCGTATTTCTGATGTAGGATTATGCAATGCAACAAACGATATAAAAAGGAATAACTACAGCAGGTAATGTTAGTCGAGGCTTATATGCATCGAAATATCGCTTTCTCAGTCGCTACTTCAATCACGCATAGCCTCCAAGATCTTCCGATCAGACACCCTGTGACTTTTGGCTGTGGGGATTTTTGGAAATCAAAAGTGTACCGCGACCAACCGGCATCACTAGCAGCACTGAAAGATGCCATCCGCCAAAATGTGTCTGGCATAATGCATGAAATGCTACTAAATGCTGTGAACGATGGGGTGAATCATCTCACAGCTGTACTTCTGAATGATGGACATTAAACAGTTACTGTAGTAGTACTAATTAACTGTAATTAAGCTGACTTGTAAGTTGTCAACATTTTTCATTCATTTGTAAATCATATTTTGGTAAAATAAAACACTATAGCGCCATCTGTTGTTCGCCAACAGAAATAATTTTTTTCCTTTGCCACACAAAACCCGGATACTTTTTTATCCGTTTGGTGCAAACCGTATCTTTGTATCTTGATTCGTTTTCGAATTATTCATTTTTAAAGTTTGTCCTGACTTTTGGATCACCCTGTACATGATTTACAAGAAATAAGGTTTTTTTTTAGCTTAAATTTCCAGGTATTTCAAATTATTTCCTGGAAAATTTGGCTGAGGAATGATGCAGGAATGATGTAGTGGTAATGTGTTAGCTAATTATTATTGGATGCTGCATAGACAATCCCCCTTCTTGAGGCTCCTTAGCCGTAAACAAAAGAAAAAAAGAAAAAGCTCTAAAAACAGCTTCGACTAATATATATATATATATATATATATATATATGTTAATTTTGGTAAATCTAGTTTTTTTTTTTTTTTTTTTTTTTTTTTTCATTTCTTACGGGCTACAAAGAAAAAGTCTTTATCATTAAGGCCTATGGGACCAAATTATTTTGAACGCGTAATCGTCTAATCGCCTTAAATATCTGAACTGAAATTTTATACGCATGTTATAAGTCAATGTTGCACGAACTGTAAAAATTTTGATGAGTCAAGCTTTTGTAGTTTTTTTATAGGGAAAAAAAAAAAAAAAAACTTTATCATAATGGTATATGGGTCCAAATAACTTGAATTTCAGCAGCTGTAGTGTTTTACATAAGTTTTGCTTGCTGTATATCTTTATAATAATAATAATAAAATATTAATAATAATAATATTATTATTTATATTCAGAACAATAAATCGCCAGTAACGCGATAAATGCCAGAAAATATAACCTTTTTTCAGCAGTTACGTGTTTCATCTTTGCCATCTTTACTTATATTCCCTTAATAAATGAATTTTCCGTCCACTCTTATAATAGGTCTATGAAACTAGCATGCTTTTTTATTTATTTTTTTTACATAAAAGTATCTTAATTAATACACATAATTTTTATTATTTTTATTTATTTATTTTATTTATTTTATTTATTAATTTTTTAACTGCATTCTTTACAACTAAAATTTCTTTCAGGAGAAATATTAATATATATATATATATATATATATATATATATATATATATATATATATATATAGAGAGAGAGAGAGAGAGAGAGAGAGATTCATTCACTTTTACTTTTAATAGAACGTGTGCAAATTATTTTGCTTACTATTGCTAATAATGTTTGCATATCTATCAGCTTAGACAAGTCTTTCAAGAAATATTCATTTTGTAAATTGAAATTTTCATTTTCACCTAAATAAGTAAATAAATAAAATCTGGCCGTAAGTTTGAAATTATTTTTTTTTTTTATATTATTTTGTAACATAAAATAGTTATAAAATCTTACAAAAAAAAAAAAAAAGAAAAAAAAAAAAAAAGAGAGAAAAGAGAAATATATATATAGCTCCCGGTTCCCGCTGTTCAATGTATTTTTCTAGTCAATTTTGTACCCTTATTACTTCCGGTGTGAATTTTTTTTTTTTTTTTTTTTTTAAACACACTTGACATTGTGAGTTTTTTTGCTTTTCTTACCATGCTATTCCTATGGGGTTTTTAGCCTTTTCCCCCTCTTTTTCTACATTCTAAAGTGGCGGTGGCCACAAAGTGGCGGATTTGCTATATATATATATAGCAAACGTTTGTTCGTAATACTTTGAAGCGTGCTTCTTTTTATCATCTTTTTATTAACTCACTTTCTTGTTTTGTTGTTCAGTACAAATCTTACAATCGGTTTTTAAAACCAACTTCCCATCTAGCTAGACATTTGAAACTTTTAGAATAGCTCAGAACAGGATGATAATGCATTCTTTCAATAAATTTATTCAATTAACAAATGCTGGAAAATTTCTTACAATTGCTCTTTTTATTACGCATTTGATCATTTTCTTTCAAGATGATAAGGTAATTTATCAAAATAATAATAATAATAATAATAAATAAATAAATAAATAAAAATGAATAAAAAGTATTTATTAATACATAGAATTGTAAAGATTACATGATTCAACAGAAAATTTAAAAACGTGGTGCATAGAACTTTTAATTATTTTTATTTTATTTATTTATTTATTTATTTTTTCCAAAACACATCTCGTATCATAACTCCAAATTTTTATTTTGTATGAGTAATTGTTTCATTCAATTAATCTGATAATAGAATTAAATTGAAAAAGCTATATCATGCTGATGCTACAACATTTAATGCTCTTTTATTAAATTCTTATTTTATTTTTTTCAAAATATGCTGAAGCTTTTGAGAAGAATTATTTCTTAGATATTGCGATCCTCAAGTGGTTAATATATTTTATGTGCAAAACTAAAAATTTAATTTCGTTTTATCATATTTTTCAGATATAACTCATTTATACAAAAAAATTAATATATTTTTCATCATATAAATATATTAACCATTATGAAATAAAGCGCGGTATTAAAAAAATGTACACTATTAATGTATTACATTCATAATGAAATGTGTGGCCTAAATTAAATTAAATGATCTCGTTTACGTTTAAACTTCTAATGCATTCTCATCGTGGGTACATTACTTGCACAATTTGAAAAATTGATTATTTTTTTCATTTAATAGACTTGAGGTTAATTTTGTTTAAACATTAAGTACTTGAGATGGTTATACTTTTGGAAAAATTGTAATTATTAAAAAAAAAAATAAAAAAAAAATAGTTTATTTAAAAGATAAACAATATATATACAGAGTGTTTTTTATTTATTTATTTATTTTTTCTTATTTTCTTTTTAACTGACACTATACATCTGCAGCTCGACTTAATAACCGAAATCGCTACGAAGACATGTTGACATGTGAAGTAAAATTCCATAGAAAAAGTAGTTTCAAAAACCACAGACAGGGATATTTAGGGCGCAGTATAATGTAAAAGTGAAAAAAAAAATAATAATATCATATAAAAAAGTTACAGTGAAATGGTAAACTTTATTCATTACATTCATTTCCCCGGCGAGGAATTCGAACACATACAATTTTACTGTGTCCCGGCAATGTGAGTCACATAATCACTTGCGCTAGCTAGATAAGCCGATAATATTTTTCAGAGCTGTCTACATGTTTTATAGCCCAAATTACTGTCGTTGTTGTCGCCTACTAAAGCATAAATATGAATTGTTCTTTGCTACTCGTTTTTTCTGGTAATTCTTGATTTGGAAAGATCGCTACAAAAGAGCCGTAAACACATGTATGGCGATTTTTATTATATATATATATATATATATATATATATATATATATATATTGTGGCAACCTGCTTCCTAGGTCATCATTAGTCTCCATATCAATTTTAATGCAATTGCTGATTTTAAATCAAGTTACAGATGACACTGAATATTCTAAGTTAAAAAAAAAAATAATAATAATAATTAATTTAAAAAAATCACCATACAAATTGTACATTTTTTACATATATCTATATATATATATATATAATAGGTACATTTTTAATAATTAAACTAATAATCTTATAATTTAATTATGTAATAATTTAACTATCAAAAACTTATTATTAGCATTTTTTATTTATTTGAATCAAAGTTTTTTTTTTTTTCTTTTTTTTTTTTTTTTTTTTAGTTAATTTCATATGCAAAAAATTTCCAATATACTATTTTGGTTGTTTTATTTGGTATGTAAGCTATTACGCCTTTTCTGCCTTGTAAATAGAAATGTGTCCGAACACTAGCAAGAATCCCTACGTAAAAAAGTGCACTTCATACGGTTTTGTTAGATAAATCCTTGTCCAATCTTGTTCTTAGTCAGTGTAAGAACACGATTCGATAAGGATTTTTTTAACAAAATACTATGAAGTGTACATTTTTTACATAGGAATTTTTGCTAGTATTCGGACGCTTTTGTTACCGACTGTACTACTCTAATATCTGACATGCGATGTTGCAAGAGTAGCCATGCCCATAACTCGTTTTAAATTTCTTTCTAATTATTAGTTTGTTTCTTTCTAATTATTTGAAGTTTAATAAAGCTATATTAGCTGCATATTTTTCCCCAAAAAAGCGAGGTTGGTGTTTCAAACCTCTGCGAGACTGAGTTGGGCTATTATGATGATGTCGCCATGTTCGTGCTGCCGGCAATTTTTCTATGCTTTTAATATATTCGACTGCTAGTTTATTGTACTTTAAGGATATTTGCCTTGGCAATTGCATGTAGAGTCCCACTTTAATCCATTCATTCATCTTGTAGAAGTCGAAGGATTTGTGAGGTTGTTTGTGTTTTAGAAAAACGCCAGTAAATAATTCAAAGGGGTTTTCTTGGTTGTGCTGATAATGGTACTGTTTAAGATTGCTCGACGTCTACAACATGTTCATCCCACTTGAGAGGGTTTGATATAGATCAAACACGCTAATATATTTGGATAACACACTAATAACAGTTTGTAAAATTTTTTCGACTCTACATTGCTTTGATTTATTCGGGTAGTGATATAATGTAATTGAATGTCATTAATTGTGGAATATTGTAGAAAATCATTTGAAGCGAACACTGACTGGAAATCTGTCTCGGATACTTTTTTTTTTTTTTTTTTAAGTTCCTGTAATCAACTCATAGGCGTTGTGACGCAATTTTATTTATTTATTTATTTTGTAAACACAACAGGTGAACTATAATCTAAGCAGTTTATTATTATAATGTCCTCGTCCAGCCAAGCCTATCTTCAATCTCTTGATCTGCTTGCGAAAACGATGTGATTCGTGGCGAACGGAAGTGTCGTCGGATAAAACAATCTGCATCTGGACATCCGGATATTTTATCTTGGTGCATTTCTAGGAGGTAATCAAGTGTTTAGTTCCGGAATATGTAGCTTTGTTGGTAATATAAGCAATACGACCAGGCAATTCAAAAATTTGAACCACACCTGTAAATGCGATACCTGGAAAGGGTAAGTTGTTATCAGCCGAAGTTAGAGGATTTGCTTGCGTGCGGAAATCGGCAGTGGATGGTTGTGAAATTGGCTTATTAAGACTATCTTTCATTCCGTTGAATACCAATTCGCCTTGTTGGGGATATTTTGACAAAAATGGCGTCAAAAGTAAGATGGTGGTCGGTTATAACAAAAATATCACAATGAAAATTAGGGTTTTTAATCGTAATGGATAAAAATACAATTTAACGGATGGTGGTTGATCAAAGACCGGTAAGTTTTTGTCCCATTAAACATTGGAGAACCTATTGTCTTCTATATGGACTGACGAATTAAAGCGTATTGGCTCCCGAGTCAACCTGTACTGAAATGCTGATATTTGAAATACAAATTGGATAAGTACTTGAAGGGGTTAGGAGTCGTGTAAGAAATCACTTGACAGACATTTGAGAGAGACTGAATAATGCGAGTTTATGGTGAATTATTCTTTTTATTACAGTTATACATTTTATGACCTTTTTTTTTTTTGAAATAAAACTAACATATTTCGGGAGAATTGCAGGAAGATGCAATATACTTACGATCGCCAACGGGTGATATTGTTAGTCGGGCATCCGGATGTGGATGTTTTAGGAAATGTATTATTTCCTGATGGTAGAGTTTTATGGTTGGTCAGCTAAAAGTATCTCTATGTATCTGTAATGAAAGAATGAAAACTTTAATCTGTCGCCGAGAATCGAACTCGTGAAACAATTTTCGAAATTATCATTTTCTGTTTTAATTCTTTAAATGGAAAGGACCGTAGAGGAAAAGTTTATATGGTGAATTAGGAAGACATTTTCGGAGATGGCATTTCGCTAACAATTTTTGAACATCAGCACGCAAAATTTTGATAAGAATTGAGCAATCTGAACGTATTTAAAAGTGTCTGGGTGTGTCAGTAACACGTTTCTTTGTTACAGTCAGTGACTGGAGATCGGTTACACGGGCTTAAGTTGTATATATAACGGGCTTAAGTTGTCTATGGAATAAATGAATGATTCTTCTTTGTTACAGTCAGTGACTGGAGATCGGTTACACGGGCTTAAGTTGTATATATAACGGGCTTAAGTTGTATATATAACGGGCTTAAGTTGTCTATGGAATAAATGAATGATTCAACTGAATATAAAGATGTTCCATTATGCATTTTTAATTTCCGTCGATTAGTCATTGAATGATAACTCTATGAATGAGGCTGTTTGTTTCTCTTGTGGTGTATATGGTTGGTAAAAATCTTGCTGACTTAAAAATGTATTGACTTGTTCGATGTGACTAGAGTGACGGATATTAGACAGAAGTGTACAGTTGTCAGAAAAATTATTCGAGTGCTAGCAATAATTCCAATATAAAAAAAAGTACACTTAATACTGTTTTGTTAAATATGTCCTTGTCTAGTAATGTTCTTATTCAGTCTATAAGCATGATTCGCCAAGAATTTATTTAACAAAACAGTATTAAGT
The DNA here is from genome assembly GCA_963930645.1 of Salticus scenicus. Taxonomy (NCBI): domain Eukaryota; kingdom Metazoa; phylum Arthropoda; class Arachnida; order Araneae; family Salticidae; genus Salticus; species Salticus scenicus. The sequence continues at coordinate 140,900,550 of OZ005656.1, read as the reverse complement.
GTACCTTTTTTAGATAGGAACTATTGCTAGCGCTTGAATAATTTTGCTGAACACTGTACGTTCCTGAATGTTTGAGGATGCAGCAATGGGGGATTGAGGCAGTATAGGGCTGTTTAATGCATCTGGTTAAATATCTAAAATGTTCAGTGTAATGTCATTCTGCAAATGTTCAAGATTACGTAAATATACTGCAACGTAATATTGCTAAAAATTTTCAGGTCTGCTTGTAAATCAATTTGGAGAATATTTGCAATTTTTGCAATATCTGTAAGTGAAAAGTTGCCTTTTATCCGAGTTTGTAGTTCTTGCAAGTTAACACTCGGAGGAAATCCTAAGAACTCGTGCAATTTGTTACGTGTAGTACAGTCATGAGGAGTGTGAAATGTTTAGCAATTTAACGAGCTGATGATTTTTATTGGTGCGTACTTCAAATAATTTCTGATTTGGGAAATATCAACGAAGCGTAAAGCTACGTTTACATACCAGACAGTAAGGAAGGAGGCACTTCAGAAAAGGATAAACAGTAATATATTAACAAATAACAAGTATAAACATATGTATATCAGCATTTAGGCAGTGATATGGTAATATATAAGGAATTTGTCAACCTTCGAAATAATAATATATTGAATCCTTCAAATTTCGCTTAAGAACATATTAAAAACATGTTTCGTAGCATAAAATATTAAGTTACTGGATTACTTTTGTTTCTTCCGAAATGAATCGAAATATATTTTTTATTATTATTATTATTTTTAATTATTATTTTATTGTTTTTGTTTTTATGCACTTCAAATTACTGAGGCAATACTATACACTATTTTTCTTAATGATACGCATCAGAAATCACGAAAAGTGTATAATGTAAAAAAAAAAATAAAAAAAAAAAGGTCTGTATTTATACACGGACACACACACACATATATATGTATATATATTAGGTCGTTGCAAAAGTTTTTTATTGCTTCATTTCATAAAATACATCAAAATACTCTCCATTAATCAAAATACTCTCCATATATATATATATATATATATATATATATATATATACATGTGCAAAGGTATAAAGCAGAGACTGGTGCACTAAACAAAAAAAAAAAATCTGTCATGTTTTCAGATTAAGTATTTAGATGAGCAAATTAGAATGGCGAATCTGTGAGTGAACTTTTCTCGCATCATTTTTTATGATAGGAGAATGAGGTGAAACATTTATTATAAATTTATTGAATAAGGATGGGGTTACTACAGGGGGGTCTCTGATTACTATTGTAATTAATTAAAATATAACAACAGCGTCCGCAGCAATCAGCTAAAAAACAGATGCTTGACCCTTCTTCTTCTAATCTCGGTTCGCTCTGCCGACCTGCGGGACGGATTACTCTTTTGTCATTGACGTTGCCAACTTTTCGCTAACACGTTTTTATTGGTGATCCGCTTTGGTGGAGACATGACGTCATCTAATTGATTTGAAATCGGAAAGCGACTAATTATCCCATACAATACAATGACATCCAGAGTAAATCTAGAATCTGTCATATGTGGGATAATACGGCATCCTGTGGACATTACGCATTAGACGTACCTCGGCCAGAGGACATCCAGAGCTGAGCAAAATGTGATACCTACGCAAATCCAGAGAACAGCATTTTCAAGCAGTCACAGGATGAGTGCAGGATGCTCACAGAATGTGGTAAAATGACTATAAATGATACATATGAGCATCTAGAAGAGGTCTTTTTTTGATGTTCATGCAATGGCTGCAGTTTGTCCACAGGACAGCACAAATTAGACTTGGGGAAATCTTTTATTTGTATAAATTAATGCAGAATTATGATTATATTTAATTGGTTTATTATTCAATAAGTAACACATAATCTCAAGTTTATCTCAAATATATTTCTTATTCCCATATGTTTATATACAAGCGTAAGAGAATAAAAAATATATTTGAAATAAACTACATAAAAAATAAAACAATATACTATATTTTAAAATTTAGTATATTTTATTTTTTTATGACAGATTTGAGAATATATATTAAAATTATTGTACAATAAACATGCTATAAAAAGATTTTTGTAGTTTTCTATTTATTTGCTATCAAAAGCTTATATTAATATTGTACAGCGAAAGGAAGTGAAAATAAATATTTGAAATTTTAAATATTTTGTTCCAATCAAGGCTGCCAAGGAGAGATTTGGTGACCCCCCCACCTCCCAATCTAAGCGTTTTAGACTTTTATTGAATTTAGTTGTAAACTGATTGCATTATAAGCTCTATATATTTGAGAAATGACAAGGAACTTTGTCATTTAATGCCAAATTACAAAAAAAAAAAAAAAAAAAAAAAAAAGAATGACCAGTCTAAAGGTCAAATTATTGTATAGTGATTTTCTTTTTCACTGAACACGTGTGACTAAGGTTAATTCAGACTTAAAACATTCAGCAGTTCTATTGCAGTTTCCTTTAGTGTGGTTTTTTAATAGCTGTTACGTCAAGACGTGTTAGGACAGTTTTCAACTGTGACAACTTTTACTGCCACCTTCTGCGGTGATAATTGTCATGGAAAACTGATTTATTTTGTAAACTTTTTCAAGGAAAGCAAAATTGTCTTTTGGAATTCCCCCTCCACCAAGGACGTATCCAGGGAGGTGGTCCATGGGGTACGGACCCCTCCCGAAATATAATTTAATATAAGTTAATTTTATAAATAATCCTTCTGAAGTTAAAAATTATTTTATGATAATCATAACTTAAAACAAGAAAGAAAAATGTGCATTGTAAGTTTTTTAATCGTATCGTTTGATCAGATTAGTTCTCCTGGGCGGAGGGGGTGGAGCAATGTACTCCCACATTAATGACATTTGTAAAATTTATCAAACTGATTTTGTATAGCTATTTCTCATACACGTGCAACTTTTTAGTTACTTTTCCAAATTTTTTACTTTTCTTTTTACAATTTATCGGAGGCAGTACTTGCTAACCACTACTGAGTTAATAAATGACATAACTATAAATCATGTGTTTATTCTATTCACATGCTTTCGCTCTTCTTCCTTCTTACAAACTCTGAAAAAACTTTTTTTTGTTTGTGTTATATTCTTCGGAATCGGAGCTTAGCGAAGCGGCTCCTAGTTGAAATAGTATTTTAACACAAATTTCTGATATTCTGCCACAGTATTCAAAGCAATTTTTTTTATTTATTTATAAAATTCGTATTATTATTATTATTATTTTCACAAGTAAATGAAATTAACGGATAGTTTACTTGTATCTATAACGAGCACAGTGAGATCTTTTTCTTCTATGAAAAGTGTAAAGACATTCATTAGAAATAGAACTGCACATGAAAAACTATCTTGTTGGCATTTCTGTGAATTCACCATAATGTAACATTAAATTTTTAAGATATACTGAACAAAATGGCCTCAAGACAGCAAAGTCTCAATTTGCTTCTGTAATTATTATTTATGTGTAAGCAATTTCATAAGTTTATTTATATAATTTACAAGAGAGGTGACCATTCCGGTTCGTACTCGTCTTTATAGCAAGTTACCTTTCATACTTTAGTTAATTTAAAAAAAATCTAATTGTCCGATCGATAAGCTGTTTAGTTTGACGGATTTAGAAAAATTGCCTCTATCATTTGGTACTTTAGTTTTGATTAGATTTTTTAAAATTAATTAAAATATGAAAATAATAATCTGTAAATAACTTCAAAATTGGACATTTAAATTTATAATTGCTGCAAAAAAAAATTTACCAGTTATTTTTTTTTCTTTTTCTTTTAGCATAAAATGAAATGTGCTTTCACGCGAAAAATAAAAAAAATATATGCATATGAAAAAATGAAAATGGAGCAGCAAAAAAAAAAAAAAAAAAAAAAAAAAAATCATAACTTTCTTTAATATATTTCAATTTTAGATATTTTTTTCTTTTTTGTTTTGTTTAAATAGTATGTTTTTTGCACGGATGAATTGGGCTTGGCATGAAAGCTAATTCATTGATAATCCATCAAATTAGTAATCCTCAGCATATTTAATTGCAGAACTTAAGCAATGAACCATTTAAGAAACTTTACTCTTGTGATCTTCCAGTAAAACTGAATCTTGTGTGAACCTATGGAAAAAACTTTAGATAATTACGTAACATGTAAACTTTTATTAATCCAATTTTATTTACATCATCCAATTTTTCATTTACATGACTTTATTACATATTTATATCTATCTTTTGCATGGCGCAACCATGTTTTAAGAACCTCTTCTATTTGTTCCCTTGAGACATGACTGTTTTCTTTTTCCACAGCATCTGGAAAAAAATTAATAAAAATTTATTAATTATAATAAATAATACAGATGAAGTGTCCTATAAAAAACTTTAACATACATTTAAAGCTTTATGTTGATACTTTGTGACTCTTTTTTGAGCCATCTGTATATTACTAACAAAATTCACATTCAACTTCTGAGCCTTAAATCTAACATACTTTATCGAAAACTTTTTCTTTCCTTTTCCCTACCAGAATAATCAGTGAAGTTAACTAGTGAATAGATAATCCCATAACATTTTGAAATAGAAGGAGCGATAACATTCCAGTACAAAAACAGGAGGTTTTTTGTACAGCTTTAGTAGTATAGACAACCCCCCCCCCCCTCCTCAATTGGTGACTTTTAAATACTTATTGCCATTTTGGAGATAAATTGAAATGGCTATTAAGTCGAGTAATGTCCGACCAACTTCAGTGCCAAATTTAAACTAGTATGTTGTGGCCACCACAAGACTTTCTTCTATATTTTCCTATACATATTCAATCAGTAACAATATTTAAAAAAAATAAATAAAAAAAAAAATACAATTTTTTTTTCTAAGGGTTTTTTTTTTTTGGAGGGGTACTTGTTTTTTTTAAGGGTACTTCCCCCCCAGGGGGGGAAGCGATGCCCCCCATGCACAAAAATTTTTTCCTAGTTACGTACTACTATTATCAATAATTCATATTAATTTTACAATCACAAGTGTAAAATAACTCTTATTATGCACATTTATACGAATTTTTGTCTTATTCTGCCATGTTAAAAATTTAGATAAAATGCTATCACATCACCTCCTGTTGAGCTATTGATTCGCAAATATAATCAGCACCAGTTTATGTCGGGGACCAACTAAATACCAAGTTTGGTAAAATTTCGTTTAAAAAAAAAAAAAAAAAAAACGATTTTTTTTCTAAGTTTTTTTTTTTTTTTTTTGTTAAAAGTAAAAAAAATCGATAACTTTGTTTTAAATTATCACAGATTTATGGTTCAACCATTCGTTTTAAAGGTATTGACGAGATCTTTCGAATGATACCCATCTTCAAAATTTAACCCCCCCGGGGGGGTACTTCCCCCCAGGGGGGGAACCGATGCCCCCCCATGCACAAATTTTTTTTCCTAGTTAACTACTACTATTATCAATAATTCATATTAATTTTACAATCACAAGTTTAAAATAACTCGCATTATGCCCATTTATACGGAAGTTTGTCCTATAAAATGTGATCACAGCGCCACCTGTTGAGCTATTGATCCCCAAATCTAATGGGCACCAGTTCATGTCAGGGTGCAACTAAATACCAAGTTTGGTTAAATTTCATTCATTGGTTCGTGAGATACAGCGTCCACAAAAAAATGATACAGACACACAGACAGACAGACAGACAGACAGACACACAGACAGACAGACAGACAGACACACAGACAGACATTTTTTAAAAACTATCAATTCGTGTTCAGGACATCCCAAAACGTGTAGATCCGTCAAAAAACGGAGGTCGAAAATTTTCGCGAATCCAATACTTTCTCTATATTACATATAGAAGAAAGTAAAAAAGGTCATATCAAAGCCAGGTTGGCCAACATTAAACCTTTTTCAAATTTTCTCTATTTTCCCTCCATTTTCACTGGCTTATGCTCAAATCAGGTGAATTACCGCCTTACCCTAAAGAACAATTTTTGCATTTACACTTTTTCGATAGCTTCAACTGTTTAAAAGTTACAAGTCAAAAAGTGATTTTACGTCAATTGTGATGAAGCCGACTTTTTCTATCTTTATAATATTACTCTTACGTGGTTCAGTTACGATTAGATTTTGTTAAAACGATACGATTGTAAAGTAATTAATGAAACACGCGAGGATATAAAAGCAATATTTATACATTTGCAATATATAAATATTAGTTATAGATATTTGCATGCGGATTCAGTTCAATGGTTTAATTAGAAAAATGACGACATTTATCTGATAAGATCACTTTGTAGAAAAAGATTGTATAGTTTTAGAAATTGCATATTTACAATCTTTGCATGCGTTATTATAAAGCACGGCCCTACTAGATCACTCATCGCGCCAACGCCGTTGCCACAGAGTGATCTAATAGGGCTGTTTTTTAAACAAACATAACAATACTTTAAAGATATAAACAGAAATGAACTATTGCCATAAGTTGACTAAAAAATGCAATAGTAAAAAGTATAATCAAAATAGGTACTAGATTATTTTAAATAAAATTATATAAAAATAAATAAATAAATAATAAATAAAAAGGCATGTCAAATAGTAAATAAAGGCATGGCAATAAGCAAATCATCAACAAGGCATCAAAAATTAAAAAGGCGCCATGGGGGTTCTATACTAAAGCTGTACTGATTAGGGAAGTATGAAAACCAGATTGTCAGATATTAATTTTATTTTGAAACCTTTCTTAAAATGATTTTGGTTTCATTATCGCACAATATTAATTTGGTTCTAATAATAATTTGGATTTTGTTGAATTAAAATTTAAATTAGATGAAAGGAAAATGCGAAAATTTCGCATGGGTTTGCCAGTAGATTTAATTGCTTAAATTTATAATATGATGCTTACGTCACATGCAAACGATAATAAAAAAGATGAAACTGAAAAATCGAAAAACATAATAACTGCTTTAACTAATCATTTAAAAATATAAAATTAAAATAATACATTAGTCTTAATAAAAATATCATTGGTGTTAACTAATTTAGAACGCCGATTTAGGCAAGAATTTAAAATTTACGGTTGAAATTGAGAGTAATATGTTACAGCTTCCTTTAACTTTTAATATTGTGAAAACAAGGTATTGATTGGTCTGTGAAGAGATAAGAGGTTTTCACGCGGGAAGAAAATATAATGACGCCAAAGTTGACATTCTCGAACGCTATATTTTGCCGCCAAATAAGGAATTTCATCACTAAGTCAAAAATTTTATCGTCAGCTATCACATTTTGCCGCCAAATCACAAATTTTATTGCTAAGTTGCAAATTTTGTCACCAAAAATCTTGCCAAATCATACAATTTAATAAATTCTTAACAAATCAACAATGGAATTTAGTGGTGCCCAAATAGTCCAATGTTAACTAATGTTAATATTATAATTGCAATTTGAAATTGTAATTCCATACAATGTAAAGGAATCTAACTTTGCCTTTAAGCTTGCCGAAAAGGGATTTTTAATCAAATAGTCTTGTATTTTCTTTTCTTACCTTTATCCTTAACATAATTGTATATTAAATTTATTTTAAATTTATCATGTTTTTAATCAACATAATGAAACTAAGAATTATATTAAGAGAACTTTAAAATATAAAGATCAAAATTATTATTATTATTATTATTATTTTTATGATTGTCACATATAAAGTTAAACAATAAACACTTCTGCAAATACAGACCTATAATTATGCTACAAAGTTTCAGGTCAAAAATTTCTTTTTACCAATCCCTTGGAAACTGTACTGTTGTGCTACATCATTTGTAAACATATATTTCAAGATCCTTCGTGTGTGGTCTTGATACATGGACTCTTCAAATCTTCTTAGTTTTGTAAGCTAAATGAAAAATCTGATGTGGGCACCACATGACTTCCTTATACACTTTTAGAAATATACATAATGTTAAAAAACATTGTCACTGGACCCGAAACAGTTGGCTAAAAATATTTAAAAAAAAAAAATGTGCCTTGAGGGGACTCATTTTAAAGTTGTGTCTTGGGGGGGGGGGGACTCATGTCAAAGTTGTGCCTTGGAGGGGACTCATGTCAAAGTTGTACCTTGGGGGGACTCATGTCAAAGTTGGGCCTTGGAGGGGACTCATGTCAAAGTTGTGTCTTGGGGGGACTCATGTCAAAGTTGTACCTTGGGGGGACTCATGTCAAAGTTGGGCCTTGGGGGGACTCCTGTCAAAGTTGAGCCTGGGGGAACTCATGTCAAAGTTGTGCCTTGGGGGACTCATGTGCTTTGGGGGGGACTCATGTCAAAGTTGTGCCTTGGGGGACTCATGTGCTTTGGGGGGGGGACTCATGTCAAAGTTGTGCCTTGGGGGGACTCATGTCAAAGTTGTGCCTTGGGGAGGGGACTCATGTCAAAGTTGCGCCTTGGGGGGACTCATGTCATAGTTGTGCCTTGGGAGGACTCATGTCAATGTCATTTTGAAAATATTTTGATGAAATTCTGGCAAAAGCAGAATTTAGTTTAGGACGGAGGACTATTAGTTTTTTTTTTCTTCCCAATTATAACATCGCTTTCAAATTATTCAATTATATTTTCGATAAATTTTAGATTTCGATAAATGTCCATCGAAAAATGATTTTGACAAAATGTCCAACTATCGAAAACGACAACGCAAAAATCGCTGTCTGAGACTAATAGGCCCTCAGTCCTAAAAATGAATTATCACCGAGTTCTGAGCTTTTCTGAAAGTTAGTTAAAAACTGATGCAAGATTTGTACTGGCAACGCTGCCGAAGACAGCAGGGACCCTTAACAGTTGGCTAAAAGTATTAAAAAAATGCATTTTCACCGTGTTCTGATCTAGTCTGAAAGTTTCAAATGTCTAGCTAGTCGTGAAGTTAGTTAAATAAATTTTCTGTTGAATCACATAAACGCTGCTGAGGACAGCAGGTATCGGAAACAGTTGGCTAAAAATATTTAAAAAATGCATTGTCAACGTGTTTTGAGCTTTTCTGAAAGTTTCAAATGCCTAGCTAGTCGGGAAGTCAGTTAAATTGCATGATTTCTCCAAACCGTTTTTGAGTTATTACCGTTTTTTGATACATTATGGCCAAAGCCTATGTATTTTTGGTCACTATGAACCTAATTTTCCTAAATATCTCCAAAACGGAAAATCATACAAAGTCCAAAAAGGGAGGTGCACAACTAGATGTTATAACAGACCTATGTACCAATTTGCAACTTTCTACGACCAACCGTTTTTGAGTTATGCGACTTACACACACACACACAGACACACACACATACAGACGTCACGAAAAATCGTGTAAAGTCGCTTATATCTCTAAAACGAGAGCTCGTGTTAAGACGACACTTGCAGGTGTACAACTAGACATCATGACAGTCACACGTATAAATTGGCAACATTCAGCGATCATTCGTTTTCGAGCAATGTGAAATACAAAATCCATTTCGCAAATCGGGATTACTATACTTCCTTATACTTTGTATAAGGAAGTAAAAAAAAAAATACAATAAATAAATGATAAATTTAATTTTAGATGATGTATAATATTTGATCAAATCACAAAAGCATTGCATACATTTACAATTAATTTACATGAAGTACACAAAAATTTCTTACATATTTCAGTCTATAGGGGGAAAGAATAATTGAAATACATTTTAGAAGTTTTATTTTCCTTTGCTTCAAACTCTGTAAAATTGATATATCTAATTTAAATTTAAATTTACATATACATATATTCATGCATAAGGCAAAAAGAAAAAAATAAAATAAAAATTTTCAGATGCTAAGTCTGAAAGTCACAAACAGAAAGAATTCCCTCTCATTTTCTGTAATTTTTAAGAATTAAAAAGTTAATTTTTATAATTTTTAATAACTCCAATATCAGGAAAAAATTCCCTGAGTTTTCCAGATAATTTTAGAGGCAATATTAACGACATATTACAAGAAATGCTTCTCTAGAGAGGAGAAAATACATCTACTTCCCCTGTATGTCATGTTACTGCCGATTATGATAGAAATTCAAATAGAAATCATTTTTTACATAAATATTTCCACTATGCTTAATATCATTTGAATTTTGATATGCAGTTAAACAACAATACAATTTAAGAGCTAGTAAAATTTTTGTTTTTCCAAGTTTTATTATCTATTTTCCCTGATTTTTGATAAAAAATATTTTCCTTGTTTTTTTTTATTTTTTTTTTTTTATTTTTTTTTTTTTAACAAAATCTAAATTCCCGGAGTATTTATTCCAGTTTTTTCTTGATGAGTATGAACCCTGAATATAATATATATATTCTTAAAACATTACTATTATATGTTTACAGCTTGAGCATGAGAAAAATGAGTCTACATTTATTTTTAGATAAAAAAAAGTTATGTAAAAGAAATACGAATGTTTTCCAAATCAAGACTTAATAAAAGAAAAAAAAAATGAAAAGAGAAGCTTTTATAAAATGACAGGAGTCAACAAATTCATGAGACTTAAAATGGACACTGAACAGCACCATGGAATATTTTATATAAAACGATTTATAATACAAACAATGTTTATGCATTAACTTCGGTTAAAGATACACTATTTAAATGTGTAATTATCACTTTATTATGGATTTTGCTGGAATAAATACACCCCTTCCTATGAACGAAAAAAAAAAAAAATGCTCAAATATCATTGAAATTCAGAAAGTTGTACGAAAAAACACACAATTACTGACCAAAGTTTATTTTCTTTTCGGGGGTCATTCCCACATTCACGTTTTTCCTAGTAAATGAATAGAGAATTATGCTGAATTATAGAATTTTACTTCATGTTTTAAATAGAATCATCACATTGTAAATTTTAAGCATGCATAGTCTCCAAAGTAATTTTTTTTTTCGAGAAAGCATCCCCCCACCCCCCAACTTTAAATGCATGTTTAAATACACATTTTTTAAACTAGTAATAACTGTTTAGTAATAATTAAAAAATATATTAATGATAATGAACTAAGCCAAAAACTGCATATCAAGAATATATTGTTAACAGTATGGACAGGCAACCAAACCCAAGTCACATAATTATAATAAACTATTTTAAGCTAGTGTTGAAAATAGGACTTTCATACCAAACACTTAGGTTAGAAGCGATCATTTTATAAAAATCTTCATTCAAAAACTTATACAGAAAAATGGTCTATACATATCATAGCCCTTAATATACATAACTGGATACATCCATACACATTTATTAATGCTTCTGAATCTCTGTATTTCGCTGAATTATTTTATTTTATTTTACTTTTTTTTTTTTTTTTTTTTTTTTTTTTTTACATCATGACTTACAAGTACAAAAATGGCTTGCAAATTTTGTTCATTTACTCTCATCTTTCTTTTTTCAAAACTATTCTGTTCAAAAGAGATATTGCAAATAGATGGTTGAAATTAAAGGAATTTTTCTAACGTAGTTGAAAAGTAATTACATAATTTCAAAGTGGCATATATATCACTAATATGATACACTATGTTATGTATATATATATATATATATATATATATATATATATATATATATATATATATATATATATATATAATATATATAATTATTATATTATACATAATATATTTATTACATTTATAATAATACCAAATAAACAAATGTAAGTGAAAAAATAACAAATTACTTTTAAAAAAGTGAAGAATTTTTTTTTTTTTTTTAGAATTAAAGAACCCAAATAATCCCCCCCCCCTTTTTTTTTTTTTTTTTTTTTCGGGGAGGGGAGGGGTTGTGGGCGGGGAAAAAAGAAAGATGAGAATAAAATTACAAGCCTTTTTTGTTCGTCTTTTCTTTTTTTATAAGTATTAGTTTGCCTAAAATTCTAAGCATTTAACAACAAATATTAAATATAGAACAAATATAATATACTGACTTTGTAAGGTTTGCTACGGGTAAAAAATAAAGTTCTTATGTTGCCCCTCGCAAACTTCAAATTTATAAAAACAACCTTTTAAAAAGAGTTTTATAAAAATGATGTTTTTATAAAAATTTTCCCTGTTTCCTAAATTATTTTTAATTATTACCTATAACATGGCTCAATGAAACATGAACTTGATAATAAACATTTATATAGAAGAACTGAAAGTGGAAAGTATTACTTTTTTTTTTTTTTTTTTTAACTAAAATTGTACCAAAAAAAAAAAAAAAAAAAAAAAAAAAACTTGGATCTACTCCTGACACATAAAGACTAAAATACAGACAGCGATAACTTTGTTTTGTCTTTCTTTATTAAAAAAAAAAAAAAAAAAAAAAAAAAAAATCAAATATGAGTAAAATATGTCAGTATCAATATTATCAAAAATTTTGTTAAGACCACCTCATTCAAAAAATACGCTACTTCACCAGAGTTAGTAAACGTAGCCAGTGGAATGTTGCACAACGATTTATTCTAAATGATACAAAAAGGCGCGGTGTTGGTGATTTTCGCCAAACATGCCAAGCAGCACCTGCAAGCAATTTTTCTGCAGTAACGCCTTAATCTTGAGAAAGCGAGAGTTAATTACATAAAAAATTCTATATTTTATATCTTAAAATAATTTTATTTACAATTTCATAATTCATAATAAAAATATAAGTAATTTAAAATTATAAGAATTTTAACAATTTTTTCAGTTCAAGTATTAATATAATTTGCAATATAACATGTTTACATTTGTTCCATTTAAAAAATTGACGTTTCTTAATATTTTCAATTTTTTAAAATCATTTTTAATTTTCTCTCCTGCTTTTTTTTTTTTTTTTTTTTTAACATATATACTACATGCATGTGAATGAATAATTTTGTTGATATTTGTTTCACACATCTAAATGTAACCATATAAATTTAGATTAGAGATTTAGACTGTCAAAGAAACTATAAAATTGGTATTTATAATGACTTAATATTCTTTATCATACGTATTATTATTTTGCAGTTTACTGTATTTTTATCCTACTAATTAAGAAAATTTAGCAAAATAAAATATTCTATGTGAGTTGGCAAATAGGTCAAATAGTATAACTATTGTCTTATAATTACTGCTATAATTACTGCTAAACTATAACAAATTGGTACACATCATTAGAATGTCTTGTTGAAAGATGGCAAATATTAAGCATTAATAATTTAAATAAAAGTGAAAATAAGATCTGAAAAAAAAAAAAAAAAAAAAAAAAAAAAAGACTGGAAATACAAAAATTTTTCCTTGTACAATAATAAACGCGTTTGACACTGAGTGAAATACATTCGAAAATAAACAGTTTAAATATAAATTTTTACATGATGTATGATGAATAAATCTTGCCTATTTTTATAAAGATAATGAAAATGGGAAACTATTGTTTTATCTTAAGCTGAACAATGTTAGAGACACGAATTGGCGAATACTGCGTACAAGAAAAGTTACATGATAATAGTACGTAGTACTATCTTTGTAACAGAAAAACATACAGAAATAAGTAAGAAAATAAAAATAAAATAAACCTTCACACACTGAAATGATCTTTTTTCCAAAGTATACACAAACACGCGTACTTAAATTGGAATATTTTGATAGATTTTACAAAATGTCTTTTCACAAATAACATAAGGCAGTTAACCCGTTAGTAGTCGCATATTGGTCTTTTTGCCGCCCGTCGCTTATAAATTCTTCCTCAGATCACCCCTTAAAAATAAAATGCGGAAACCCTGTGTACCTGAGCTTGGGTGGATGTCCTCTAACATTGTATTTTTTCAAGTCATTCCTGGTATTTTTTGAGCAGTTAAAAACATTTTACTTCTCAAATCGGTTTATTTGACCGCGACGCGACCACTAACGTTGATTAATTGCTTTCCCCATTTCCGGTTTTTCACACAGGTTAGAGCTTTGCGGTAAAAACTTCGCGTGAATTAAAGACACTTCATCTTTCTCTACTGACTTTCTTTTGGTTTCCCCCAACACTAAACTGTGGCGGCAAAAAGACCGACCAAAGACTACTAGCGTTGTAAAAAATAACGCGACTACTCTCGGGTTAAAAAAAAAAAAAAAAATTGCGAAATTAAGTTTTAACAGTTTTACTGAATAAATATTGCAAATAAACGAAAAAAAAAAAAAAAAGCATCACGATAATGAATATTAACCCTAATGTTATTCATGATACATTTAAAAACATTTGATTTATTCAATCTTAGATCCTGCATATGTCAGCCTCAGGCTGATTTTTTATGGTTTGTACGGGATATGACCACTTTAGGTTTTGTAGGATCATTATGGGACATCTAGAGGTTGATTTTGGTTGTATGGGATAGCAGTACTCTCAGGGGGCAGTTTTCTAAGCGGGCACTTTATATTAATGTCCAGTAATCAACACGAAAAATGTCTCAATAATTAAACGTTTACACTAAGAGAAGAAATGTTTAGAAAACATTAATTAGATTTTTTAAAATTATGTTCACTATATTTGCTATTGTATCATGTAAAGTTTTATCTCAAAGCATATTTTTTGTATTTAAAAATTTGCAAAAATATTAACTGAATAATATTGAACAGCGTATTACCACAATATAAACAGTTAATTAATATTTAATAAAATTTTTGATAAAATATTAATTATTAAATGAGAAAAAAATAATCAAAAATCTTTTACCTCCAGTGCTCTTTTTTTTTTTTTTTTTTTTTTTTTTAACAGCACAGACACTATATAAAGAAAATAATTTAAATTAATACATATGGTCAAAATAAGCATTCTTATCATATCACTTATTTTTTGATTAATACCTATCAAGGCGATATTTTTATTTGTAATTCTGTATACAAAGTGAACGACTAATTGAGTGAACGACTAATTATTTGATAAAATAAATACGCAAATTTTTAATTAACTTTGTAATTACACATGTCAAAAAATTAATTTGCTAACTAATTATTCATTCAACGCGATCTGCTTTTCCCTTCGTATGAGAAATCGTTTTAATTTTATAATATATTTATTACCTAGTGAGATATGAGAACAAGTGTAAATATTTTTAATTTGATACAAAAAGATTTATACATAATTTGTTACTCATCTTAAAATATTTATTAATTAAAAAATAATAAACAATTTTGAAAAAAAAAAAAATAAAATAAAAATAAATAAAAGTTTTAGAAAGTTTCTTACAAGCATCTTTATACCAAACATTAGTCATAGAGAACTTTGACGATTCTTTTATCGTGATTATTAAAAATTGTATGTTCATACCATTATTATTTTTTAACTGCAATACACACACACACACACACAAACACACAAACACACACACACACACATACATATATATATATATACAACCAGATTTTTTTTTCTTAGTATCGGATGAACGTAGCAAAAAGCCTATCTATCGGATAAAAAGATTTAAAAAGTCTTAGGCGTAAAACTTTCTGAAAAATTCTTTCGTGATCCCAGAATAGCAGATTTGTTTTTAAGAGATTTCAAAGAAGTTGAGAATAAATTACAAAATATTTCAGTTAGGAAAAAAAAAATTCTTTGGGAAAAAAAAAAAAAAAAAAAAAAAAAAAAAAAAAGATAAACGCACGATAAATATTTCTTTTTCCTGACAGCAAGAGTTATTATTAGTAATATATATATATATATATCCAAATATATATCCTGTTGCCTTTTTTTCCTTTTCATACTTTTTAACTCAAATCTTAATTCCTGAATCATTTTTAATCATTTTAAGAAGTTCTTTCATCAATTTTCTCCGTCAATATATTTAATGGTCCTTTTTACTCATGTAGGCGTAAGAAATTAAAATTGGTATTGTCTCTTAATTGTCTATGAAATTGTCTTAATCTAATATGAATCGCAATATTTTTGTGCTAGTTTCTATAATGTTTTACAATCAAGTTTTTATTTTTATTTTTATTTTATTGTATTTTTTTTTGTATGTGTTGTATTATCATTATCTATTAAATGCTAAAATTTTAATGTTAAGATTTTTTTATGATATCAACTATATGTGTATGGCTTTAAGTGTTTGTGTTTAAACTTATATAAATATATATATTATCGATTCTTAAGTAAGTTTTGTCTTAGTTCACCGTGATTTAAGCAAACAACGCCTTTTCTAATTATAATTACTGCTCCAAAACATTTACATTGTCATTACACATACAATGAGAAACAATATGTGTAATATAAATATATACATAATAATAGATAATTAAAAAAAAATACGCACACTTTATTTGGAAATTATTCTTTTTGAGATATGCACTATATCATTTATTTAAAAGAAATTTGTTTTGCAACGTTTTAATATCACCAATTTAGAAATATCTATACAATAGAAAGGAAAAAATAAAATATTTTATCAACAGGTACGTTTTAAATAATATTAATGCACTGTAGTGTTAAACACAATTTTTTTTATCTATAAATAAATAAGATTCAGTTTTCATATTTATATAATAAAAACATATCTTTTATTAATTGGTTTTTTGGAGTTATTAACAAATTGAAGAATTTAATATAGACATTAAACAGAAAAATATTTTTTTAATGACCCTTTTTTAGAAAACAAAAACAACTGTCAAAATCAGAAACTTTGAATTTGAAAATTTCAGTCAGATTTGAAAATAATGAATAATAATAGTAAATAATTATTTTTAAATGAGAAATTATTCTTTAATGAAATTATTTGATAATTTTTGCGTTAATGTAAGATAATCATGATCAAGAATATTTTATGCACTGCACTCGATGTATTTCCTACACAGATATTTTTTGGCATTGTTTCATTACTGAGAAAATCAACGATGCTAATATATATATATACACTGATGGAAAAAAAAAATCCCAACACCAAGAAAAAATTATTGTACAATAATGAAATTTCAGCAATACATTTGTCTAGGTAACATATTTAATTGATTAAAGTTTCAAGATCACAGGTAGAGCCATTGGCGAGAACAGCCATTTCAAATGTGAAATGTTGGTACATAAGTAACCGGTGTAACCGCCAGAATTTTGAATGCAAGCATGCAAACGTGCATGCATTGTGTCGTACAGGTGTCGGATATCAGTTTGTGGGATGGAGTTACATGCCTGTTGCACTTGGGTGGTCAATGCAGGGACGGTTAATGCTGGTTGTGGATGACGCTGGAGTTGTCGTCCAATGATGTCCCATACGTGCTCGATTGGAGAAAGATCTGGTGATCTAGCAGGCCAAGGCAACATGACGACACTATGTAGAGCATGTTGGGTTACAGCAGCGGTATGAGGGCGAGCGTTATCCTGTTGAAAACACCCCCTTGAATGTTGTTCATGAATGGCAGCACAACAGGTTGTATCACTAGACTGACGTACAAATTTGCAGTCAGGGTGCGTGGAATAACCACGAGAGTGCTCCTGCTGTCATACGAAATTGCTCCCCAAACCATAACTCCAGGAGTAGGCCCTGTGTGTCTGGGCCGCAGACAGGTCGCTAGCAGGCGTTCACCTGGCCTCCTTCTAACCAACACACGGCTATCACTGCGACCAAGGCAGAACCGGCTTTCATCAGAAAACACAACAGATATCCAATCCGTCCTCCAATGAGCTCTAGCTTGACACCACTCACGTCGCAAACGACAGTGGTTTGGAGTCAGTGGAATGCACGCTACAGGGCGTCTGGCTCGGAGCTGTCCTTCAAGTAACCGATTTGTAACAGTTTGTTGTGTCACTGTGGTGCCAACTGTAGCTCGAATTTCAGCTGCAGACGCAGTACGATTAGCCACAGCCATACGCCGAACACGGCGGTCTTCCCTCTCAGTAGTGCCACGTGGCCGCCCGGAACCCGGTCTTCTTGAGGCAGTACCTTCCTTTGACCACTGCTGCCAACACTCATGCACAGTGGATACATTCCTGCCAAGTCTTTCTGCAATATCGCGGAAAGAAACCCACCTTCTCGTAGCCCTACTACACGACCTCGTTCAAACTCAGTGAGCTGTTGATAATGGCTTCTTCGTCTTCTTAGAGGCATCTTTGACGAACATTAACCCACTACGACAAATCTCAACTGTAAATAACGATCACGAACCTTACAGCGCTTATTTAAAGCAAACCTCATTTGCATGTTCATAGTGTCGCTACTAGCGCCACACTTATGCGCGTAGCTCGAAATTTGAATCGACGTCATCTTTCAGATGTATAAACACGCCTACAAAATTTCGTTTGTCTAGCGCAGCTCCTTCCTGGTTTTGGGATTTTTTTTTCCATCAGTGTATATATATATATATATATATATATACATATATATGATAAAATTTAAATGTAGGAGGGAGTAAAAGTTGAATTATTAAATAAATGCAATACAAATATATTATTGTATTCTTAATGACAATTTCACTTAAGGTTTGTTGTTCCATTTTGGGAGACATTTAAGTACTGGTAAGTGGCCCTACTAGCTTAAAAGGGTTCTGTGTTTATATATGGGGGGGGGTTCAATTTCCCATATTCTGAGTAGTCCAGTTTGTCCATGTATGTATTTATATATTTATATATTTATATATTCTTGTATTTTATATTGATGTATTATATTTTGTGCTTTACTTCTGAATTTAATTGCTTTTTATGCTATGTATTAATTAAAATTTGTTTGCTGTATGGTCTTGCTTCCTGAGAAGTTGGAACTAGAAACCTGTAACTAGAAACCTTTTAGCTAGAAACCTGTTTCTTGGTTAAATTAAGAGCGTTTCGTCAGAAACATCTCATATTCCTTTCCTTACATGAGGGTGCTCCCCTGATGAAGGCCCTCATGTGTTTTGGGATTAAATTTTCATCTTGTTTTGATTATTTTGCTTATATATATATATATATATATATGTATACAGGGGGGGGTGGAGTCCACAAGTCACACACACACACACACACATCTCTTAACTCGAAAATGAGTCAGAATATTGAAAAATGGCGAAACGTGTGTTCAATGAAATCGAGAGGGAACTTTTTTGGTGAAAAAAGTATCGTTCCAGGAGGCCGCTACTGAAAAAACTTTAAAATTTCAGATAGGAAGGTATGTCTTGCGATACAACGCTAAAACCGTCTCTTCCAAGCAATGAATTTGAGGTAAATAATTTTGCCTATGATGATTATTAAAGACGATACATGAGTTTTTAGACTTTTGGAATGTGTATTTTATACTTATGTATACCCTTTAATAATCATTTTAGGACAAAAGTATTTATATCAAATTCGTTGTCTTGAAGAGACGTTTCCAAGGAGGCATCACAAGGCGAACTTTCCTATTCATAACTTTAAAGTTGCCCTTCCTAACAGCACTCCTACTTCCACCTTGCCCAGGGCAAAGTATATCTTGTGATACATCCCTGGAAATGTCTCTTCAAGACAATGCATTTGATATAAATAGTTTTGTCCTGCTATGATTATTAAAGAGTGTGCATAAGTATAAAATCCATATTTCAAAAGTCTAAAAACTCACGCATCTCCTTTAATAAATGTCGCAGGGCGAAACATTTAAATCAAATTCATTGTTTTGAAGAGAAGTTTCCACACACGACATACCTTCCTATTTGAAATTTTAAAGTTGCTCTCCCTAGCGACCCCCCCCCCTAGCTCCCCCGGGCCAAAACCTTTTAAACCAAAAAAAGTCTTTCTTGAATTCATTGAACATGTGTTTCATCATTTTTCTCAATTCTGACTCATTTGTGAGTTAGGAGGGGTGTGAGGGACTATTGGAACACCCTGTATACATATACATATATATATATATATACATATATATATATATATATATATATATGTATTAGGCTGTCCCTTATTTTTCGACTTACATTTATTCAACGCATACCCTCTAATTGTTAAAACACTCAAAAACGAAATTTCAAATTGTATGGACTGCGTTTCCCCGTGTCGGATCTAATAGTAATATTTTCTAATATGGAGTTGATGGTAATTTTATTTTATGAAAAAATTAATACACTTCCATGCTACATTTCCAATTTACAGGAAAATAAAAATGTCTTCTCCCTGTCTCTTGTAACACTACTCGCTGCTGACGCATCCATTTATACGATTTGTTTTATGTCACGTGTGGCGCAAGTGTGATCCAAGAGCATAATTTTTTGTTGCATGTTAAGAGTGGTAATATTCTTTATTATAACGTATATATATATTTTTTTTTCATGTTGTTTTTTTATTGAGTAGTACGTATTAGGTATCATGACTGTAGAATTACGGAGTTTCAAATATGTATATATATATATATATATAAATATATGTTATTAGTAGAGGACAAATATTAGGATTCAACTTCCGCTAAATCGTCAATACGCTGTACAAAATCATAAAATTCGCGAATTAAAATTGACGGAAAGTTAATGGTTAAATCTCGTCATTTGTGGATGTGTTATATTAAAAGAAAATGTGAGATGAAGGACTAGAAGTTGGTACAATTTAAATTATATGGTAAATTGTTACCAGACATTACATTTGAAGTATGAAATAAGAACATCTTCCAATTGATCTTTCTTTTAGAAGCATTGAAAATTTTATTTTTGTGCCAAATCATCTGCGAAAGATATCAGGCACAAAGTTCTGAGAATGATTCACAGTTGGAATATTGAAGATTAAGTGGAGATTCTTAGCTGTGACACTACGGCTTAGAATACAAGACAAATCAATGGTACTTGTATACTTTTGGAAGACAAACTAAACAAAGAACTCTTGCTTTTGGCTTGATGCCGCAACGTCTACGATTTTGTAATGAAAAGCATGTTTGAAGCTAAAATTCATCAGGATGCGATAAGTCCTAATATCCCGGTTTTCAAATATTTATAGAAAATATAAAAACTGATAATTTCAACGAGATTCATTTTTTTTTTCCAATGAAATCGTAAAATATTATATTGAAAATTGTGAAATTGAAGAAATGTTACAGTTTTATGAAAGTAAGCTAAAACAAAATATTATAAAAGACGACTAACGAGAGTTTACAGTGCTTTTTATCGTATTTTTTCGCAGTTATATAGATCGATGTGATTTAAAACTAGACCTCCAGTTATCATTGTCCTGAAAATATCATTGTTCTGCTCTTAGTTCAAATTAAATGAGAAAATTAGAAAGCACGTGTTTTTGTTACATCCTATGATAAGCCATATTGCATGTAATTCTGCAGTAAAAACTCTTTACCAAGATTTATACTTTTTAAAATCTGTGAAAGCATGAAAATCTTGAAATCTGCTTTTGTGGCATTTAACTGAATAAATAACAGTCTTGGCCCTATTAAACAAAGATGTTATTTAAGAAACAAAAAAGAAAATAGTGACGAATATCAACCAAGGAAATAGTCTAAGTTTCGAGAAAAGACATTCTTCATGCGAATTAGAACTTATCGGCTTGTTGTATGCTGAGTATTATGTTATACTGAAATGAATTTGTATTTATATATATCCTTACAATTTATAAATATACTACCGATCTTTTATTTTAGTTTAAATATGAATGTGAATAATTTTAAATCAAAAAAGAGTAAATATGTATTTCCTCGTCTTAAAGATAGCTTTTTCCAAAAGATCCAGTCTTTAGGGGAAATAAACACCACGATTTTAGTAGCCAAATTTACTGTAATAAGTGAAAAACTTTGAATAAACACCACAAAATGCAATAAATTCGCAACAATTGTATTTTATGGTATTTATTCAAAGTTTTGTGCTTATTTCTTTAAAACACCAGTTCTGTGGTGCTTTCTTATTATAAAATTTAATGTATTCTAGATTAAAGCAGTGAGATTTACAGCGGATAGAGTTGTAAAGTTATTTCATTGTTTTATTACAATTGCAGAGAAACAAAGAAACAACATTTATTACGTTGTGTAGAAGAATACAGATATAAGTACATCGTTTTTGAAAAATAAATTTATAAATAAAAACAAAATAAAAACAAAAATTTCCTGTGTAAGTACTTTTCTAAATGTAAAAGTTTATAAATTCATTATTCAAATATACTTTGCTGTATGCTTCCGGAAATTAAACGAAAGTCGAAAATTTGCCATGTCTAAGGCTCCTATATGATACGAACTGGCACAGTGTCCACCATTATCTAGCCCATATGGGAAAATGTTGGCGGTAGATAAAGCTAGGTTACCTGATTAGTGTTATTATCGCCTTTAAACGTCCATACAGGTCGTGTGAGCTAGAACTTCTTATCACAAAATAAACAAGTTGGCAATTTTAAGAACATCGCCAACATCCTCAAAACTGTAACCCTTAGCGTTAAAAGAAATGTAATTTTAAAGTTAATTTTAAAAGAATTTAAAACAGTAACTAAAAAAAAGAAAAAAAAAAACAGTACAATTATATTAAATTTGTCAAATTAATATATTAAACTTCATACAGATATATATCGTCATATATCGTCATATTAAACTTCTATACAGATCGTGTGAGCTAGAACTTCTTACCACTAAATAAACAAGTTGATAATTTTAAGAACATTGCCAACATTCTCAAAACTGCAATCCTTAGCTTTAAAAGAAATGTAATTTTAAAGTTAGTTGTAAAAGAATTTAAAAACAGTAACTTAAATTAAAAAAAAAAAAAAAAAAAAAAAAAAAAAAAAAAAAAATTGTACAAATTTGTGCTCCTGCTCTGGGTATCCACGAGTTACATCTGAAAATTATAATCCACTTTTTCCTTCTTTCTGAATTAGAAAAAAATATAAACATGCTGTGCCCTTTTCTGGAGTTATTCCTGCAATTTATTGCTGAAAAAATATCAATAGAAAATTGTCAGCCGTTCTTGTGGGCTAGAAAATGGCGGATGCGTCAGCCTATCAATCTAGGAGTTCTAGCCATACCAATTCAGCACTAACTTATTGGGGAAAATAGCCTAAAATGATCCTAACGGGTAAAATGATCCACATATGTTTTTTTCGAAGCAGGTAGTGCTATATACCGGGTAACATATATACTAACTACACTAAGTGAAGAGAAAGCAATGACGGTATTTAAACGGTTGCTATGTTACGCGTCTGCATAGAATACTTTGAAAAGGTAGATTTTATAAACTATTTTATAATTTTAAGCAATAGCTTTCCTATTTATTTAGATACACAGTCTTTCATGTACAGGAATATAATTCGGTTTACATAATAAAATATGTTTATAGATTATATTACACTTGAAAATTGTGTTATGTCACTCCGCGTCATAAAATAATACAACCTAAAAAGATGGCCATTGTCGGGTAATAGATCCATTATGTGAATAGTTTATGATCCATTATTGGTATCGGATGTAGCGGAAATAGTCATTATTTAATTTATTTTTTTGACTTTTCATATTTTCTTTCTTTCTTTTTTTTTTTTTAGTTATTTGAAACAATCTTTTTTTTTTTTTTTTTTTTTTTTTTTGCAGGTACAAGGAAAAATTAATCAAATTCCTCGAGTTTTTCGAATTTTACAACGGAACTTAGATGCTTTAGTGTCAAAATGACACCGCCCGGCGTTCTAGTGTTAAGAGTGGTAATATTCTTTATTATAACGTATATATATATTTTTTTTTCATGTTGTTTTTTTATTGAGTAGTACGTATTAGGTATGATGACTGTAGAATTACGGAGTTTCAAATATGTATATATATATATATATGTTATTAGTAGAGGACAAATATTAGGATTCAACTTCCGCTAAATCGTCAATACGCTGTACAAAATCATAAAATTCGCGAATTAAAATTGACGGAAAGTTAATGGTTAAATCTCGTCATTTGTGGATGTGTTATATTAAAAGAAAATGTGAGATGAAGGACTAGAAGTTGGTACAATTTAAATTATATGGTAAATTGTTACCAGACATTACATTTGAAGTATGAAATAAGAACATCTTCCAATTGATCTTTCTTTTAGAAGCATTGAAAATTTTATTTTTGTGCCAAATCATCTGCGAAAGATATCAGGCACAAAGTTCTGAGAATGATTCACAGTTGGAATATTGAAGATTAAGTGGAGATTCTTAGCTGTGACACTACGGCTTAGAATACAAGACAAATCAATGGTACTTGTATACTTTTGGAAGACAAACTAAACAAAGAACTCTTTCTTTTGGCTTGATGCCGCAACGTCTACGATTTTGTAATGAAAAGCATGTTTGAAGCTAAAATTCATCAGGATGCGATAAGTCCTAATATCCCGGTTTTCAAATATTTATAGAAAATATAAAAACTGATAATTTCAACGAGATTCATTTTTTTTTTCCAATGAAATCGTAAAATATTATATTGAAAATTGTGAAATTGAAGAAATGTTACAGTTTTATGAAAGTAAGCTAAAACAAAATATTATAAAAGACGACTAACGAGAGTTTACAGTGCTTTTTATCGTATTTTTTCGCAGTTATATAGATCGATGTGATTTAAAACTAGACCTCCAGTTATCATTGTCCTGAAAATATCATTGTTCTGCTCTTAGTTCAAATTAAATGAGAAAATTAGAAAGCACGTGTTTTTGTTACATCCTATGATAAGCCATATTGCATGTAATTCTGCAGTAAAAACTCTTTACCAAGATTTATACTTTCTAAAATCTGTGAAAGCATGAAAATCTTGAAATCTGCTTTTGTGGCATTTGACTGAATAAATAACAGTCTTGGCCTTATTAAACAAAGATGTTATTTAAGAAACAAAAAAGAAAATAGTGACAAGTATCAACCAAGGAAATATTCTAAGTTTCGAGAAAAGACATTCTTCATGCGAATTAAAACTTATCGGCTTGTTGTATGCTGAGTATTATGTTATACTGAAATGAATTTGTATTTATATATATCCTTACAATTTATAAAAATACTACCGATCTTTTATTTTAGTTTAAATATGAATGTGAATAATTTTAAATCAAAAAAGAGTAAATATGTATTTCCTCGTCTTAAAGATAGCTTTTTCCAAAAGATCCTGTTTTTAGGGGAAATAAACACCACTATTTTAGTAGCCAAATTTACTGTAATAAGTGAAAAACTTTGAATAAACACCACAAAATGCAATAAACTCGCAACAATTGTATTTTATGGTATTTATTCAAAGTTTTGTGCTTATTTCTTTAAAACACCAGTTCCGTGGTGCTTTCTTATTATAAAATTTAATGTATTCTAGATTAAAGCAGGGAGATATACTGCGGATAGAGTTGTAAAGTTATTTCATTGTTTTATTACAATTGCAGAGAAACAAAGAAACAACATTTATTACGTTGTATAGAAGAATACAGATATAAGTACATCGTTTTTGAAAAATAAATTTATAAATAAAGACAAAATAAAAACAAAAATTTCCTGCGTAAGTACTTTTCTAAATGTAAAAGTTTATCAATTCATTATTCAAATATACTTTGCTGTATGCTTCCGGAAATTAAACGAAAGTCGAAAATTTGCCATGTCTAAGGCTCCTATATGATACGAACTGGCACAGTGTCCACCATTATCTAGCCCATATGGGAAAATGTTGGCGGTAGATAAAGCTAGGTTACCTGATTAGTGTTATTATCGCCTTTAAACGTCCATACAGGTCGTGTGAGATAGAACTTCTTATCACAAAATAAACAAGTTGGCAGTTTTAAGACAATCGCCAACATCCTCAAAACTGTAACCCTTAGCGTTAAAAGAAATGTAATTTTAAAGTTAATTTTAAAAGAATTTAAAACAAAAACAGTAACTAAAAAAAAAAAAAAAAAAAACAGTACATTTATATTAAATTTGTCAAATTAATATATTAAACTTCATACAGATATATATCGTCATATATCGTCATATTAAACTTCTATACAGATCGTGTGAGCTAGAACTTCTTATCACAAAATAAACAAGTTGATAGTTTTAAGAACATTGCCAACATTCTCAAAACTACAATCCTTAGCTTTAAAAGAAATGTAATTTTAAAGTTATTTGTAAAAGAATTTAAAAACAGTAACTTAAATTAAAAAAAAAAAAATTGTACAAATTTGTGCTCCTGTTCCGGGTATCCACGAGTTACATCTGAAAATTATAATCCACTTTTTCCTTCTTCCTGAATTAGAAAAAAATATAAACAGGCTGTGCCCTTTTCTGGAGTTATTCCTGCAATTTATTGCCGAAAAAATATCAATAGAAAATTGTCAGCCGTTCTTGTGGGCTAGAAAATGGCGGATGCGTTAGCCTATCAATCTAGGAGTTCTAGCCATACCAATTCAGCACTAACTTATTGGGGAAAATAGCCTAAAATGATCCTAACGGGTAAAATGATCCACATATGTTTTTTTTTCGAAGCAGGTGGTGCTATATACCGGGTAACATATATACTAACTACACTAAGTGAAGAGAAAGCAATGACGGTATTTAAACGGTTGCTATGTTACGCGTCTGCATAGAATACTTTGAAAAGGTAGATTTTATAAAATATTTTATAATTTAAGCAATAGCTTTCCTATTTATTTAGATACACAGTTTTTCATGTACAGGAATATAATTTGGTTTACATAATAAAATATGTTTATAGATTATATTACACTTGAAAATTTTGTTATGTCACTCCGCGTCATACAATAATACAACCTAAAAAGATGGCCATTGTCGGGTAATAGATCCATTATGTGAATAGTTTATGATCCATTATTGGTATCGGATGTAGCGGAAATAGTCATTATTTAATTTATTTTTTGACTTTTCTTATTTTCTTTCTTTCTTTCTTTCTTTTCTTTTTTTTTTTATTTGAAACAATCTTTTTTTTTTTTTTTTTTTTTTTTTTATTTGAAACAATCTCTCTCTCTTTTTTTTTGTTTTTTGTTTTTTTTTTTTTTTTTAGTTTCATAAAATAAATTATGCAAGCTATTTGATTGTAAATTTTATTCTATTTCATTATGTACTGTCATATTTACGTTTATATATTTTGTTTTGCAGATAAAAAGCAATTTACAAATGCTTTTAAATGAATTAAGTTTTGCCATTTAGTGAGGGTAAAATGATCCTTTTTGGATCCTTTTCCAAAAATATATAGTTTTTCATTACTCAGTTTAAGTTCAAAATATTTTTAAAATACGCTCATAATGCAAAATAAAGTGTAAAGAAGACTTACAAAGGATCAAAATTTTATTTAAACATTTATGTTGTTTTACACAAGTTTTGTTTTGTTGTAAATGGATCATTGTAGGCCACATTTCCCTACATTACACGTGAAAATAAGCTATATTTGATTATCTCGTCAATCTGGCACGTGTTAACAAAAAAAAAAAAAAAAAAAAGCCTCATATGAGGGACACCCTACATGCATACTTTTAGATAGATTGTAATAAATGTATATTACTGAGCGACTCAAAATAGCATAAAAATGCAAGATCAAAAATGTAATCCTAATAAGTTAGGGGATTATTTAATTGTTTAACAGTGGTATAATTGTTTAAACACACGTTAAAGACATGCCAAAATGTTCCCTTTTATTACTTTCTTCTATATGTAATATAGAGAAAGTATTGGATTCGCGAAAATTTTCGACCTCCGTTTTTTGACGGATCTACACGTTTTGGGATGTCCTGAACACGAATTGATAGTTTTTAGAAAATGTCTGTCTGTGTGTCTGTCTGTCTGTCTGTCTGTCTGTGTGTCTGTCTGTCTGTCTGTGTGTCTGTATCATTTTTTTGTGGACGCTGTATCTCACGAACATATGAATGAAATTTAACCAAACTTGGTATTTAGTTGCATCCTGACATGAACTGGTGCCCATTAGATTTGGGGATCAATAGCTCAACAGGTGGCGCTGTAATCGCATTTTATGCAAATTTTTAACATGGCAGCATAGGACAAAATTTCGTATAAATGGGCATAATGAGAGTTATTTTAAACTTGTGATTGTAAAATGAATTTGAATTATTGATGATAGTAGTAGTTAACTAGGAAAAAAAAATTGTGCATGGGGGGGCATCGGTTCCCCCCCTGGGGGGGAAGTACCCCCCCGGGGGGGTTAAATTTTGAACATGGGTATCATTCGAAAGATCTCGTCAATACCTTTAAAACGAATGGTTGAACCATAAATCTGTGATAATTTAAAACAAAGTTATCGATTTTTTTTACTTTTAACAAAAAAAAAACTTAGAAAAATAATCGTATTTTTTTTTTTTTTTTTTTAACGAAATTTTACCAAACTTGGTATTTATTTGGTCCCCGACATAAACTGTTGCTGATTATATTTGGGGATCAATAGCTCAACAGGTGGCGCTGTGATAGCATTTTATCTAAATTTTTAACATGGCAGCATAGGACAAAAATTCGTATAAATGTGCATAATAAGAGTTATTTTACACTTGTGTTTGTAAAATTAATATGAATTATTGATAATAGTAGTACGTAACTAGGAAAAAAATTTTGTGCATGGGGGGGCATCGCTTCCCCCCCTGGGGGGGAAGTACCCCCCGGGGGGGGGGGGTAAATTTTGAAGATGGGTATCATTCGAAAGGTCTCGTCAATACCTTTAAAACGAATGGTTGAACTATAAATCTGTGATAATTTAAAACAAAGTTATCGATTTTTTTTACTTTTAACCAAAAAAAAAAAAAAAAAAACAGAAAAAAATTCTTTTTTTTTTTTTTTTTTAATATTGTTAGTGATTGAATATGTATTAATTTTCACAAAAAAAAAAAAAAAAAAAAAAAAAAGGAAAAAAAAAAAATCTTTTTTTTTTTTTAAATATTGTTACTGATTGAATATGTATAGGAAAATATAGAAGAAAGTCTTGTGGTGGCCACAACATACTAGTTTTTTTAGTTGTTTTCAAGACATTTGTTTTAAAATAAGCATATGGATGATACGCATTTTTATGTTTATTTTAGTACGTTTAAATCGTTTGATGCTGATTAGTACTTTCCATAGATATAATAATTTATATAAATATATCATCCCCATGTTATCGACCAAACATTTTCGATGCCAAAATAAATGTTTTGCAATCAGCCATTACTGGTGATTGAAACTCGGCAATAGGAATAGAAAAATATGTTGATGAATTTTGAAAATGTCGAAATCGTTCATGGCTTTTAATTGTACTAATAACTATACGGAAGGAAACAGGATGCGTTTTCATCAGTAAGTTATATTTCACTTATTCTATGTTACAATTCCGCTGTAATGTTCGCCTTTCTTGAGTGAACATGAATCCTATTTTCCCCCGAGATGATCAGTCTGTGCGTTATTACTATATCTAGGTGCTTTGTAGATTTCTAAAAATTCAAGAAAACTAGAAACAGGTGTGTGGTGAAAGCCCGTGTGACATACGTGCACGAGAGTTAAGGGCTAACAGAAGAAAACTGTTAACCGCCACGCAGGTCAGATGTGCTAGGATAAAAACTATGAATATATCGCGATCGCTAAATAGAATTTAAAGGACAAAACTTAAAAATAAGTTATGAATTTGGCAGTCCCTAAACCCCCTCCCCCCATGTCGTTAAGATTATATTTTTGATGCTCCGTTGTATGTGATTTCGTGTTGTTCATGCGTATCCTATCACTTCTAGAAGTTTAATCTTCTAAATTTGAATGACCCACAGATATAAATTTAAGTACATATCTGCCTAGGCAACATTGTTATTTGAACTTTTACATAGAATTTTACCAAAAATGACTATCTATTATATAAAAATTATATAATCAATAAATCTTTTTTTTTTTTTTTTACATGCTCCTGTATCAAAAATCTTAAGTTATTAATTCATTTAACTATATTTAAAATCTTCAAATCTTCAATATGAAATATGTACAGCAAAATTTCACCATAAGGACTAGTTTCTATAATTTCCATGATATCAAATGAAAATAATATGCCACTGCATACCCTACGATATTTCTGTGTAATCCACAAATCTTCTGAAAAAAAAAAAAAAAAAAAAAAAAAAAGTTGTATAACTCATTATGCATCAGAAATGATGATAAGATTTTTACATTGTGGATGTATTTAATAAAGTATTATTAGTTAAAAGTTGGTTTGACAACCGAAAATATGCACAATTTATGGATAATGTTATAGCAAAAAACATTTAACAAAAGTAATCTTGTAAGTACATTATCGCAAAGAATTGATTATTTTATTGCCAAATGGCATCAAGGGAGCCATAAATCATTCACCAATGTTAAAGCAAAAAATTAATGTAATAATGTCTAATTTGGAAAAAAGTTCCAAAGAGTTTTATTATGCTAAATGTAATGTTTAGTAGCTTATTATTTTATTATGGAAAGTTTATTATTATTATTATTATAATTATTAATAAGCCCAAGAATTTTTAAACTGAGTAATATGTTTTAAATGGAATTTCTCACAGCCTTTTACTGAACGTGAGTAATAAGGCCCTGGGAAAAAGTATAAGGTCGCAAAGTATATTAACAAAAAAAGTATAAAACATAGTAAAACTCGAAAAATTTAATATCACTTTTTTCTTAGAAATGGAATTAAAAACATAAACATAGGTTATGAACGTATACAATATATAAACAAAGCACTAAATGACAATTTAGAATTCTGATGGCATTCCATCTTGGAAATAATTATAAGGTCGAGGAGTTGTGAATGAAAATATAAAATCAACATCTTACAAATTGACCTTTTTTTCAATGACTATTATCAGTCGATCAGTCATTGTTGATTCAGCACGAGATGAAGTTTCATGTTTGATATTTTCTCTTGTATATCTGATCGCATTGTTTAGTTTGCCTTTCCCTGATGGTGTCATATGTCCTTATAAACAGACTGCTGAAGTATGCTCCAAATATTTTCCAATTGGTTTAAATATGGAATGCAAGATGGCCAATCAAGCAGACGTTGATTTGAAGCATTTGCTCCAAATCAAGCTTTAGTTGAAGAAGCAGCATGTATACTGGCATTATCCTGGCTGAAATATCCAATATCCTGATATAACTAGAGTGGCATTGGGAAGCAAATTATCACCCAGCATGTCTTGATATTTTTTGCATTCACTTAGGTATAAATTACCACAACTAGTAACGTACCATTGCTAACAAACGCTCCCAATTACTAATCCCCCCTCCAAATCGCCGATGGAAAAGTAGGGTTTTATATTTTTAAATATCATAACATTAGTTTTTAAAACGGTCTGACCCATCAAAATAAATTTTTCTCATCCAAAAAAAGAAAATCTTTCCACTTATCTCCAAATAAAACATATTTTTTAGCAAATTCTGAGCTAATTTATGCTTCTTTGTCAAGTGTTGTTGAGATTATAATATTTCGAACTGTACTCTCGTATTGGAACTTAAAACACTCCAGACCGTTCGGCTAGTACATGGTACAATTAAATCGCGAACTATTTTTAAAGAAGAAATTTTTTTTAATCACACATCCATCAAAAAACGGCCCATTTTTTGTGCTTTGAAAGGACATTTGGCCTTCTTGAGCGCTTGCATTTATTATATTTTGAAAAAATTTTAAAACAATAGATGACTGCCGATTTAGACTAACCGATAGACCTGGAAATAGCTGCATCACGCATTCCACTCGCTTTCATTCCAAGGATTTTACGGCGTTCTGCATCGAACAATTATTTCTGCATCGGTATCGTTGCCAATAGCACACAGAATGGCTAAAGTAACCCTAAATGCATTGTTACCTTTTCTATTTCTTCCATTCTCAGACTGCAGAAAATTTGCATGCCCCTCCAAAAAATTCTATGATCTTATACTTTTTTCCATCAGCAAATAAGAAAAATATCTAATATGGTAATTAGTTCATTTAATTAAATTAGATTTCAATTAAAGTGTATTATAATTAACATATCATTTGCATACTTTGTATTTTTGTTGCTTTCCCATCCGAAAATCCTAGTTCAACTGGTTTTTTAATCGACCTGATAATTTTTTCCAGGGCCTTATATTATCACCACTATATTATCCCAATGTACTAACCCTAAATGAAAACTAATTTTTGTTTTGTGGGTAGTTAGATACTATTAGGGAAAATGGATTTTGAATTTTACTTCCTACGTGTCCCAAAATATATTTAGATTCACTAATTCAGCAATATTTTACATAACATAATAAATTTATTTTCCTCAACTCGCAAAATATATTTCAACCTTATTCAACGAAATCATTTATGCTGAAACCCATTTTATAATGCAATGATTTTACTGAAAATTATTTATATTTCTTCCTTAGGTTTTTCCAAAATACCTTATCGTATAATAAAATTAAATTTAAACACCAAAATAACACTTTCTCAAGGTCATTAAAAAAATATATATATCTAAGTGAGTCACATCATAAATTATATAAAAGAAAAAAAAAAAAAAACTTAAAATGTCTTTTCTTATTACCTAACAAGAATACATTAAAATATTCATTTAGACATCTATATATATTCCGATGCAATACACAATAAAACAAAATTTAAACTTAATATTAGTACAAAAAAGATCATTCGATTTTATCTTTCCCAAATGTATGAAACGCCACGTTTTAAGTGCAGGAAAATTAGAATTTTTATTATATGTTAAACTCTAATTACTAATTATTACATTTATTTTGAAACGCTTAAACACATGGCATACAAACTAAGTGTACCAAACTTGTAATTACCTAAAACGAAGTTCCAGAAAGAGCTTAATTAATGTGAGATCATAGAATTCGTGTCTCTATTAATCTCAATTACGTACAACTAAATTACAGTTGTTAATGGATAAATGCCATTTCTTTCCATTGATTTCAATAATGAATTATTCGAGAAACGAATTAAAGCGGAAGACAAACACAATAGTTACGTTTCCAGCAATAGACCGAATAACATTAATTATGTATTTTGAAACAATCATACTTAATTTACAGATATTCTAAAGAATTATTTCGTGAGTAAATTGGTTGTCTTACACGCAAAATTACTAAATAGTAATTATATTTATTTTACACGTAGCTAAAATGTTAAATTATGTTAAGATGTATATTAAATATTAAATGAATGATTTTTTGTTGTTGTTGTTCAAATAATTGAGGCATTTATAGAGAAAAAAATAATATCTCGCTTTTTATTTTCAAATACATAAATCGATTTTTACTTTTTTTATACCATTAAATAGTTTAAACCTTTAACTTTTCAACAATGTTCTACACATATTAATAAAAATAAAATAAAATAAAGCCTCTGAATCACTTCGAACATGTCACTTGTCAAACAATGAATTACAAAGGT
Source organism: Salticus scenicus (assembly GCA_963930645.1). Lineage (NCBI taxonomy): Eukaryota > Metazoa > Arthropoda > Arachnida > Araneae > Salticidae > Salticus > Salticus scenicus. The sequence continues at coordinate 140,867,338 of OZ005656.1, read as the reverse complement.
TAATAATTAATAAAAGGTTTAACATATCTACAGTAATTCAGTACTTGTTGAATAACAAATTGATAACCAAATTGTAGAAATAGTACTAAAATAGGTTACAGCATAATCTTTAATTCGGTGCGATAATTCTAGAAGGTATCATTCCTAACAGAACGAATTCTAAACAAAAATTTGTGTCCAATTTATAAAACGTGCAAATAACTGCAATTTAAAGTTAAAAGAACATGTCCCTATGATAGTAAAATTGAGAAAGGAAAGGGTGGACTCAAATTGTATGTTGACTCCTGGTTATTTAAATTTTAACGAGTGAATGCTACATATTGTAATTTGCTGAATATTATTTTTTGTAGGAGGACAGCGTGTGAGTGTGTCCACCTATGTGACTGTTATCAGTATAACTCAAAGTACACTAACACGAATACTAGCATGAACCCTAAATTCAGTAACCAAAATCTGCATTATATAGGAACACTTTTTTAATTTTTTATTAAAATCAAACAAATGACTTTTGTTCAGATGTCTTAACTTTTTATATAATGAAGGTGTTTTAAAGTACAGTCGGGGAAAAAAAAATGCAGCACTTGATGATATTTCGTTATTAATTGACGCAGAAAAATTTAATAGACACCATTCAACAGGAAATTAAATGTACTTTCTGAAAATATCGTCAGTTTTTGAATTAGGGGTCATCTACATATTAAAATGAGCGCCAACTTTGATTTTTTTTCCAATAGCAACACCCAATTTTGACTTCATATTCGAATTTCTGAGAGTCTGGCAGTGCGGAAAAGTATACTGTTTGTATACATTATCTTTAGTATCCATAGAGTTATGATCAAAAATGTGTTAGGGGGTTATCTCTAAATATAGAAAAATAAAATTAAGATCCTACAAGAATTAGACAAAATTATACTGTTTCACACCGGAAATATTTCAAGAAAAAAATATTTATAAAAATAAATAAAAATACGAACACCTTTGCTGTACCTTAATTATCAAGAATTCAGTTTTTTGGATATGTATATACTTCAGTACTTTTTTAGACAATTTTAGGTATATTTAAATACATTACACTTACGATTGGTCAGACAATACTCTTTATAAAAGTGCAATATTTTTCAATTAAAAAGTATCTATCATGGATATACTGATCACCAATAAAGCTTAAATTTTCTTTCGTACGTGTAACATAATATACAAACTGAAATAATATAGCTATATATATATACAACAACGCATAAACAAAATCTTTTCGGATAAATTATTTTAAGGTTTCATAAAGTAAATATTAAACAATTTTAATAGCACTTACCAGTTTTGGGTCAGTTTAACTCTTTGGAACTGTACGATTTGTTTTATAATTTCTATGAAAATATAATTTCTTAATTACCGCTTTCGCGACTGCTGACGAAGATTCACATCATTTGAAAATCTGTAACTATGCCAGTGGGCGTTTCTTTCGTAATTTATGTGTTACTTATTTCGTAAGTATGTGCCCAGTGTTCATATTTTTGCAATAAAATATAGTATAGATTGAAATATATTAATTAAAAAGAATATAATAATAATGTATATCCATCTGTAATATAATTGTGGCACACAAAATTTGTTCTGAAATATTTTATTTTGAGAGTATTTCAAACAGTAAACCCCGCCTATTTAGTTAATTTTTTTCTTCTAGTGTTCGTTTAAAGGATTCAAAATTTATTATCAGTAATCGATGAAGTAAATACCATTTGAATATATTTTTGTCAACGTAAAATAAGGGGTTTAACACGAATACTCAAAGTCACATTCACTTTTCGTTTCTGTATTGTTTTGTTTTGAAGAACGATAAAAGGCGGGGCTTTACAAAACAGGAATTCTTGTTACTAACACTAATGTCTAAAATCAACATTTTTGTTTCATTTCTTTGCATTTGATGTTGTTGTTATATAATTTGACCCGTAAATAAAAAATAAAAATATTTTGCTCAATTTTCTCCGTTATTTTTTAAGATTTGCTTCGTTATCTCATTCAAAATTTTTTAAGAGACGGCCCCCTAAACCACTCCAAAAGAAAGATTTATTTATATCTCGAAAACTAATAACTGGAATGAGCTGCAAATTTGCACACCCATATTTTTCAGCATTAGGATTCATTTTATGTAAAAATTAATATAGGTCATAATTCATAATTTTTATGAATATGAATTTATTAATATTTTTCAGAATTAAAAATATTTTTCAGAATCAAAAGTAATGATGGATTATGTTTGGATTTCTTCACTGTATCTCGTAAAAAAAATTATATCAATCAAGTTATTTTTTGTGGAGATATTAATAAAAGTTTGAAATATGAATTTAACATTAGCACCTTCAAACTTTGAACGCTTGTAACTCTGTGAAAAAATAAGTAAAATATACAACCAATATACTTTTTCGCATTGTCGCGATCCCAGGAAATGGGGCATTACCATTAAAAAAAAAAAAATCAAAGTTGGTGCGCGTTTTAATATGTAGACGACCCCCAATTCGAAATTTCCGTTCATTTTCTGAATCTACTCTCAATTCCCCGTCGAATGATACCTATTATATTTTTATGCATTGATTAGCAACAGAATTACATCGAGCGCTGCGGTTTTTTTTTTTTTTTTCCGACTGTACATTTAAATTAAAAAGCATAAAAAATTGAACTTATAGAAGAAGTGTCCAAGGTACTTAAACATTATTACGCATATATCTCACATTAACTTCACTATAAAGTACTAGATGCAAAATGAAGTCGTTTTTCTTATAGAGAGAGTTTTATAAATTCCAGTTTCCTCTTAGAATTTGTCTCTATTTTCAAGCGCATTATAATAAATTCCTATATTAACTTAAGATTATTCGATGAAATTTAAATATATATATAAGGAAAACCAAAAATTAAATACAATTTTATACTTTTTAAAAGTCCAAATATCTTTTTCGATTACAGTATAACGGTGGTACACTAAATAAACACCTCATAAAACCTTCATTAATTACTATAATGAGGTGATATGCATAATTTGTATTGCAGATATCTTAAAAAAATGCTCTTAAGTAGCTAAAAAAAAGTTTATGCATTTTTGTCTGTTTCATAGAGCGGAAGATAAAGAGTAAAAATATTCAAATCTTTAACACCTACTGAAGTAATTCCTTATTTGTACAGTTTAATGGCTTTAAACAATACGAAATAAAACAAAATGAACGTATCTTCAAAATGCAAAAAACAATCATATTTACAGTATAGAAAAATGCTATTCTTTCTGTACAGGACAACCAGCAATTAGTTTGTTTGTATTAGAAGATGTCTCAAATGACATTACAAATTTGTTCGTTGCTAAATTTAAAAGCACGCTTTCATGCGTACTCAATATATAGGCTATATGCAATATATATGCAATGTATAGGCTCTATGGAAGACCACTCAAAACTACTCAGTTACATTATTTTGCTATTGTTTGCAAATTGTATGTAATTACTTTACTAAAATATATCATGTCAGAAAAATAAATAAATAAATAAATAAATCCTCATTAGATGTATTAAATACAAAACTTATTAAATGCATTACATATAGAGTAAAAAATTCCCGTCCGTAAAGTTTAACATTTTAACCTGCATTAAATAAAAGAAGACAAACATACATTTTTATATACACAAATCATGTTTATTATATAAAACTAGTTAGTTGTAGGGCTACTAATGTCCTTTTGAAACATGATCATTTCATTTTACTTATTTCTCACTTTAAATAATCCGTTTCCTAGCTAGAGATGGGATAAACAGTTATTTTTCAGTAATAGGTTACTTCGTTCCATACACTGTAAAAAAAATAACTATTACCAGCTGCAAGAAACTCTCTGTGATTGGAGAAAATAATTATTTTCTCCAGAGAGTTTCTTGCAGCTGGTAATAGTTATTTTTTTACAATGTACTACCCTCGGTAATAGGTTCTTGTAATATATTATTTTTATAACCTATTACTCTTTAGTTTATTATATGGCTAATGTCTTTATAATCCTTTCAGGATATACAATATATATATGTGTCCTTCATAGTGGATGCGGTTCATGTTCTTGAGTTACAATGCTTTCTAAAAGTAATCTTCACTTTATTTAACACTGGAATTTCTGGAAAAAAAAACATTGATATGAAATTGTGGTGGAGTCAAAGTTTTATACAATTGTTCGTCCCAATTGTATAAGCATAAGATTCTGTTAAATGTTTTTTTTTAACACGAAAACAGAATATTTAAAATAATATCAAGTAACACGTAAATTTTCTGTAAAACTAGTTAGCATAGGTGGACTCTGCTCAGTTCCTCATCATATATATGTTCTCATAAATTTCTAGTGTGAGACATATTATAATCATGTTAAAAGAAATGAATTTGACCGAAGCTTGACACAGTGACAGAATGAAATCCCCGCCTAATAGGTTATCCACTGTTGTCTTCGATATATTTATCTTAATGCAATCTATTAATTTAGTTTATCAGGGTCAATTCTGTTGTTTAGTTTTCATGGTAATATTTCCGATGCAATAATTCTCAAAATTTCGATTTATATGAAAAATTTTCAATTTCGCTATGTTGATAAAATATTAAATTACGAATAACTTACGAAATTTTTCTATTAAATACTTGTAGTCAATCGTGTTGAAACAAGTATCATAAATGTCCTTTTGAATTTGTCTGGTATATTTATGATCCTCAAAATGGACGTTTATGCTCAATTTTGCCCTATTCTGCCATGTTAAGTACATCGTAAATTCCAAATAACTTGCGAATTTCTTTTAAATTGGAAAAATCATAGTCTATGATATTCATGCCATTTTCCTAAATAATATTTCAAAAGTGGTTTGACATCTTTACGATGAAAATATCCCTCAAGATTCACGTTTATGTGAACTTTTGCCTTAATCTGCCATGTTAAGAAATTCGTAAGTTCCAAATTACTTGCGAAACTTTCAAAGTAGCATGTTTATATTTAATGATGTTCATTCCGAATTCAAAACTGATATTTTAAAACTGTCCTGACATCTTTACAGATAAAATTTCTACTTAATGGACGTTTAAGCAAATTTTTGCCCTATTCTCCCATGTTAAGAAAATCGTAAATTTATAATAACTTACGAAGTTTCCTAATATGAATGTTGCAAATGAATAGGGCTCTTGCCAGTGTCAAAAGTAATATTTTAAATCTGATCTGACTTCTCTGCGACTATTTGTTCTTGAGATATCGTGTACACAGCCTAACAAACTTAACTAACGGACTTACTAATGGACTAACAAACTAACGAACACCCTACAGACGAACACCATACAAATTTTGTGCACCTTAAAAATTTAAAGAAAAATGAAAATGTTGTTTGTACTTTAACTGTAAAACTAGAAAAATTGCAATTTTAAATCGTCAAGATTACGCAAATAAAATGGAAGAAACCATAAATGAAATAGGTAAAGCTATAGTAAAAAAAAGACACCATCAATAAATTAACCGAAAAAACGCAGAAAATAATAAAAGAAGGAACCTAGACCGACAATAAACCTCCTCTTATTAGTATTTTTGCTCCCAATACTCCGAGAAGTTTTGGCAGGTACAAGGACCGTAAAAATCCCCCTAAGATCAGACCTGTTGTTAGTAAAAGTGAAGGTCCCACATATTCTTTAGAAAAATATATGGCAGATATTTACAAAAGATTACTTCTCCCCTCATCTAAAAGCTTAAATTCCACTGAAGATTTCATCCATAAAATGTATGACATTAACGTTCAAGAAATTTACCGGTTTGTTAGTTTTGATGTAGTAATTTTGTATCCCTCAATAGACATTAAAGAAATAGCAAAATTAATAAATAAAGAAATAAAAGGACAATATATGAATCCACAAATATCGCAAACACTTAATATAACCACCAATTTCCTGTTAAACGAAAATTATTTCACATTTAATAAAAAAAATTGTAAGCAAGTTAAAGGAGCACCGATGGGATCTCCTATATCAGGGATTTTAGCTGAATTTAAATTACGTAAAATTGAAAATGATTTTGGTTTAAAACTTAAAAATAAAATTTTCTTTTGGTTCCATTACGTTGATGACGTCTTTGCAGTAATTGATCAAAAAACTGACCCTAATGAAATTTTAAATACCTTAAATGAAATTGATCCTAACATTAAATTCACCATTGAAGATGAAAATATCAAACAATTAAATTTTCTTGACGTCACAATCACTCGCCATAGTAATAAAGTAATCACCCACGTGTATAGAAAACCTAATAGCAGCAATGAAATAATTAATAAAATAGTAAAACACCCTTTAAATATAAAATTAATGCCATCCAAGCCCATATTAATTGCGCTATTATAATTTGCAAAGATCCCAAAATCCTTAAAAATGAATTAAAAAATATCAAAAAGTTCACCCAAAGAGCCGGATATTCAAATAAATTAATAGACAATTTATACAGAAAACGTTTAAAAAGTTTAAATCAAATGAACAATTTTCAGAAACCATTACTTAAATATACTACTTCAATTCCTTAAGATCGCGGAGTTTCGAACAAAATTAAAAACGTTGTAGCCAAACATAATATAAACATACCCATCAAGCCAAACCCTAACATATTTCAGCTGATTAGGAGTGATAAAGACCAAATTAACTCTTTAGAAACCGCCGGTATATATAAAATCCCTTATAATGACAGCCATGGAAGAGAAATGTGCTTCATTGGAAAAACTAAAAGAAAAATTAAAACGCGTATTAAAGAACACAGTCATGATATTGCTACAGGAAAAATAACTACTGCTTTAACGCAAATTAACAGGGACGATAATATCAATATTAAATTTCAGCAGGTGCGAAAAATACCCAATTACCAAAACCACAATTATGCCGCGATTAGGGAAGCTGTAGAAGTATTGTCGAATTTTTATAATTGCAATGGCAACGATGGGGCACTACTCGACCGGCAGTGGCGCCGAGTCTTTAAAAGAGAAGAAGAGGGAGTGAAACTTCAGTATCAACTAACTTCGAACACCATATCGCCGAAGAACAAGCTGGGGTGCCCCATGCGAAACTAGTCGGCGAGGGACATGAAGAATTAAAAAGATTGTATATTTTAAAATGTTTTAAATTTAAAAATTTATATGTCTGTTTTAAAGCTGTTATTTTCTGTAATTAACTTTTTAAGATCTAATAAAAAATTCGTTATAAATAAGGTACCAGAAAAAAGGGAAAAAAATTCTGAATCCATCGGATTAAACAGCTTATCCATTGGACAATTATATTTTTTATAATTAACTAAGGTATGAAAATTTGGAGAAAGAGTCCAAGAAAATCTCTTAAGCCTATCTCTTAATCCTAAAGCGTGACAGAGTCGGGCAATGATGTCGTAACTATATATGTTAATGAATATATATATTCATGATAAATTAATAGAGAGATATGATTGGAGAAGCTGTAAAGGGTATATATATATATATATATATATATATATATATATATATATATTTAAAGTACAAGCATTTATTATACCAGGACGTGAAAATTTCGCTCGCCAGCTCGCGATAGGCGAGAGGAAATTTTACTGTGGCGAGTGAAATTGCAGTCTAAATGTAGGTAGAATTCTTACAGTATATGGTGCTACCAGAAAAAATAAATAAATAAATAAATAAATAAGTTTAAAAAATAATAAGAAGAACGATTTAAAAACATAAAATCATGCTAATATTAGGTGAGGTGAAAAGACATTCTCTTTTTAAGAGGACACTCTTCTTTTTCTACGTTCTGCCCTCTTAAACGAAAAAAAAAAAAAAAAAAAAAAAAAGAATACAAGCCTAAAATGTCCTCTTTTTTATGTTTTTCATCCTCTGCCATCTTTTCCAAATGAAAAGGATTTAGTACTTAGTTAAAAAAAAAAAAAAAAAAAAACGCATAACTGGGAAGCTCAATCGGTTGTTGGCTGTATCGAAAGGTGAACACTAACTTTTTTCTATGTTAGGTTCGCAAAAGAACAAATTTTTAACAATTTTTCCCTAAGCATATTATGGCTTATTCAGATTTTCCGTATCGCAAATAAATAAAAATATTCCCTATATTTCTACGGTTATTTGATCCAGAACACGGAATCACGATTAAAATTGTCATGGGATCATTAAGAAGGTGGTGCTCCGGTTGTTACGCGGTGGGTTCACGTGTGTTCTCACTTTTGCATGAATAATATTCCTCATAAAAGTAGGTCCATCACTGACTGAGAGGTTCTGTCCTCGAAGCTGATATATATATGGCGTTGGGTTCGACACACAGTCGCAATCGTTGGCTTAGCCGTTAGGAGTTTTCTGTGGTTTTCTCCGATACTAGCGTAAATATGGGCTAGGACCTCTTAGAAAGATCCTACGGAGGACTATCCTACACAGGCCTACAGCCCTAGTGCACCTCACAAAAATGTGCAAATTTGAATTCATTTTATGTCCTTCTAGCAAAAACGCTCCCACAAAGCGACTGTTTTCTCCAATGAACAAAAAGTAGACACGTGGAAAAAATCCTCTTCATGTGCCTGCTTTAAAAACTTATTAACTACTAAGACTAACTTAGGTTATACTTGTGAGAACTTTTACAAAATGTTGATAAAGAATGGCAGTTCGTAAAAACAAATCGTTTTATCTGCCGAATATTAATTTTATTTTTTCATTTGCCAATTTAATTTTTTTCTTTTATGATTATGATTTTAATCGAAAAAAAAAAAAAAAAAAAAAAAAAAAGTCTATCAGCTTATTTTATGTAACTGCATGAAAGTACCACCACAAAAAAAAAAAATAAATAAATAAATAAAAAGTATTTAGCAAAAATTAATTATTAAAAAAAGAAAAAAAAAAAAAAAAAACTATCGTCCAGTGACACCTATAAAAATTAGAGATTTTTCCTCTCGTACCCTTATATTATTAATTTAAATTAAGGTATACTGATCCAAATTCATCATTTGAGATAAAAATGTATACCACGTGTTTGAAACGGTGCTTTGAAATGGTTTTTATAATCATTTTCATTCAATTTTGTGTCCACTAAAATGAACTCTTTTTCAAAATTGAATGTCTTATAATTTTTTTAAAAATTATAAGGCATTGCGTAATTTCTTCTTTTTTTCCAATAAAAAATGCTGGTCACCTTATACGTTAAAAATAAAATAAGTTATTCATATTTTGTGCGAGTAACTTTTTTTATTTTTTTTTTTCAGCGAGTGTAATCTAAATTGAAATTTCGGTCCCTAAATTGCACTGTTTCGTGTAACTAACATGTATTATCAATACTGTGGTCTATACAAGATTAGTCAAGTACTTTATTTTGTTATTGCACGGAATTTAGCAACAAACTGCAGACGGAAGTTTGAAGGAACGGCAGCCTCACTTCACCCAATCAGCTACTAAAGCTATTTTCAGATGATGGTAAAATTTCAACGAATATGTCAAATATAATGCTGCTTATATTTCATCGTAAGCGTAAAAACGTATTTTAATAGTGAAAAGTTGCGTGAGTGCTAAATTCGATTAATTTAATTGATTTACTTATGTAATATATCGAAATAACACTTTGTATGCGTTATAGATAAAAATAGATTGTTTATTAAGCATATGAACTGAGTTATCCCAATTTTTTTTGTGTTTAACTGCTAATGATTTACCATATGCTTCCGGGATTTACATTGAATAATCTTTACATTTTGCACTCAATAAAATAGATTTTTTTAAAGAATTCCTTAACTACAAAATACTTATGTTATGATTTGCTTGATGGATATTGTGCAACTCTTTTGTTGAAAACCAAAATGGGTAAAGAATTAAAGTAAAGAACTTTTATAAATTTAAAATTTTCTTATAGTATGTCATTTAAGTCATTTGGAATTTTTCAAAAGTAATAAATTATGTAGTGTTGTTGTTTTCATTATTTATAGTTTTAGTTACCATCATTGGGATTATTTGATTTATGTATTTGTTACAAAATGCAAGACTTTCGAATGTGCTTAAAATGTATAGATACTGCTTTTTTATATTACAGCATTTTTATATAACTGAAATTCATCATATATTTTGATAATAATAACAAATAATAATAATAATAAACAAACTCTTGTTATTGTAAATATATATACTTGTTAATTGCTGTAGATTAAATTAGTTGGAGCCGTTTTCCTGACAACGTTGTTTATGCCATATTTTGAACGGTCGATTATCAGTTAGAATAACAGTTAACAATTAAGTTAAGTTTCCAGCAGATAACGATAACCAAAATTAGTTTGTCATCTTAAAATAAATAAATAAATAAAAAAAATAATAATAATAAATAAAATAAAAACTCAGTCCTAAGTTTTATTAAAATCGAATTCTAAAAAAATCCAGGTTTTGAGAGTTACGATCACAATCAGGGTTAATTGTGAACTCTTAGTCTACTGAAACTCTCAACTCTAAATATTATCAAAACCGTTAAATTCATAATTAAGTTTCGATCTTATTTTGCAATGGGTAGAGTAAAGTATAACTTGGAAGATTATTAATCACTGTTTAGCAGTATGTCCATGCTGGATGTTAGAGATTCTGATCAAATATAGTCTAATATCAAAGTCCAAAAGGGTCAATACATTATACATTGTGCTGCCTATAGGCATATGAAGTTAGTAGAGCAAAAAATAGCAAGCTGTTTTAAAGTAAATAGCATAGGTGTAAATTTTGTCGTCTATATATATATATATATATATATATATACACACCTACAATTTTATCAATTATTTCGCTTGAGTTACTCTCGAGAAAACCTAGTTTCTTCCGTACTTTCTAACAGGTTAGATAATGTTATGAATGGATATCAATTTTTCTGACTATTAGAAAAAGTCAAAAGAGTTTCTCTTTTAAGAAAACTTTGAAGTTTTTACCAACCTCGTTAGAATTATTTGAAAGAAAAATAGGTTTCTGACATCTTTTGTAGGAGGCGAAGTGAGGGTTTACAGTAAACGCAAATTTTGTGAAAATTGAGGATAAGTCCAGTGGGTTTGTCTTATATATATATATATATATATATATATATATATATTAATTGTACCTTTACGATGATTAATATACGCTCATTTACTGAAAGAGTTATTTTACTAGGACAGATGCTCCATAAAATAATTGATTTGTTCGCACAAAATGTCATTTTTTCCCCTATGTTTTGTTTTTCGAAATAAAAGACAAATAAGAAGGGAAAATATGGATTTCCTTCATCTTTTCTTCACATTCTGTATAAAATGTATTGAATTCACTACGGACATTTAGCACGTTCATAAATTGAACATATGTTACGATAAGTTTTAATTAATATGTGTAAAGGCTTATTTTTAGTTTTAAAAAAGTTTTTTTTTTTTTTTTTTTTTTTTTTTTTTTCTAATTATATGCGTATATAAATAATACATAGTGAAATGTAAATTGCATACAAAAAAAAAAAAAAAAAAGAAAAGAACAATTTTATAATAAATTAAGCTTTAAAAATGGGAATATAAAACACTTTTAAATAGTGCATAATTTAATGTTTGTAATTAGAAAAGATACATTACTTAGAAACATTTCCTAATGAAATGTTATACAACTAAATTGTATCAGTAGACAGATAATACATCTTTTAGTGACTTAAAAGAAGTTTTTCTCATGCAACTGATCATAGAACTTGAATTGATTTTTTTTTCTTTTTCTACTTCATTTGGATTAGCAGGAACGGTTTACATCGAAGAGTCGTTTTCCATAGCCAAGTAATTAAACTGCATATCTGGTTTCGCAAACACGTATTGTTGTTTAAGAGGAGCGGATAGAATAATAATTAAGTTAAATGGTATTAGCAGATGGAAGATAATTTAAATGACAAATGCAAAATATTTTCATATACGGTTGTTCATTTCTTAATAAACATTTATTTTTAAATATCATTAAATCAAAGACTAAGTCCGTGTATTCTTTTTTACTTTGTTCTTTGATATTTTTACAATTCTAAGAATATTTTAAAAGGTATTGAACTAAAAGTCGTGCTTTATAATAAAACTAAAAATGATACTCGTAAGAATTATCTCAAATTTCATATTTAACGTAGCAAAAAATGTCTTAACTGTGGTACTTCCGTTACACAAAGTAAGCCGGGCTTTATAATAAGTTTTCAACAGCAATATCCAGTCATATTACGGTTCACACGCCTTGATATCAGATTCCCATTGCATAAATGTCTTAGTGAAAAGTGCTCCTCTTCTCTCAAAATAAAAGCTAAATTATAAGGAGTGTTACTCATGTTTTTATTTTCATTCAATCAATTCCCAATTGTAATAAAATGTTCGCTGATTGTAAATAAATATTGACCTAAAACCCGATCACCTTTTTTTTTTTTTTTTTTTTTTTTTTTTTTTTTTTCAGAAGAACTGAAATTATGTTCATTCTATCTCATGATTTTTTGAATTAATACGATATTTGTTGGGGGTTTTATAAAAGTTGCTCAATACTTTTGGCTATTAAATTTTGCATTTTTTCTTTTCTCTCTTTTAGGTTGATTTCTTTAGAAATCGACCTATTGCAATCACTTCGTTTATCTATATATCTATCTATCTATCTATCTATAATGAAAATTCTGTCATCACGATAACTTCCGAAATAATACTCGAAATGGAACCAAATTTGGACAGTGAACTGATCTTATAAATATCCTGGATGAGTTTGTTAACCAAGTTGCTCCGACTTTTTGTTTTCAAGTGGCAGCCACTTGAAAATTTCAAACCGACATTGTAAAAAGCATATTTAAAGCAAAATTTGCTTGAATTTTGTTGTAAATACAGGCCACATAAGGGTCTCAATGAAGTTTATTAATGAAGTTTATCCGCCATTTTTAATAAAGTGGTAGTATTTTAAGTTGAGCGGGACCACTTGAAATCAGGCTACCACTTGAAAATTTAAAATCACTACAACTTCCGAAATAATACTCCAAATCGAACCAAATTTTGTCAGTGTCTTAACATATCTTATAATAAATATCTTAGATGAGTTTATTAACCAAGTTGCTCGGCCATTTTGTGTTCAAGTGGAGACCACTTGAAAATTTCAAATTCAAATTGTAAAAAGCGTACTCCGAATTTGTTTGAAATTTGATGTAAATATAGACCACATAAGGGTATCAATGTAGTTTATTAATGAAATGTATCCGTCATTTTTAATAAAGTTGTAGATATCTTAAGTTAAACGGGGCCACTTGAAATCACGCTACCACTTGAAAATTTAAAACCATGGTAACTTCCGAAATAATACTCCAAATGGAACCAAATTTGGACAGTGTCTTAACTTAACTTATAAATAACTTAGATGAATTTGTTATCTAAGTTGCTCCGTCATTTTGTTTTCAAGTGGAGACCACTTGAAAATTTCAAATTCAAATTGTAAAAAGCGTATTCCGAATTTGTTTGAAATTTGATGTAAATATAGACCACATAGGAGTCTCAATGAATTTTATTAATGAAATTTATCCGTCATTTTTAATAAAGTGGCGGATATCTTAAGTTAAGCGGGACCACTTGAAATCAGGTTACCACTTGAACATTTGAAACCATGATAACTTCCGAAATAATACTCCAAATGGATCCAAATTTGAACAGTGTCTTAACTTATCTTATAAATATCTTATATGAGTTTGTTAACCAAGTTGCTTCGCCATTTTGTTTTCAAGTGGAGGCCACTTGAAAATTTCAAAATCAAATTGTAAAAAACGTATTCCGAAATTGTTTAAATTTTAATGTAAATGCAGACCATATAAGGATCTCAGTGAAGTTTATTAGTATATATCCGCCATTTTAAATAAAGTGGCAGATATCTTAAGTTAAGCTGGACCACTTGAAATCAGGATCCCACTTGAAAATTTAAAATCACGATAACTTCTGAAATAATACTCCAAATCGAACCAAATTTGGACAGTGATATTATCATATAATTATCTAGAATGTTTTCCCTGGGCAACTTGTCCCGACATCTTGTTTCTTAGTTCCAACTACTTGAAATCACACTGCCACTTGAAAATATGCCATCACGATACTTTTTAAAATACTAAACTGATTCAAATAAAAGTTGGATAGTGAACTTATGGTTCAAATATCTAGGGTAAGTTCACTTGGTGACTTCATCCGCAATTTTATTTCCAAGTGGCGGCCACTTGAAAATTTGTCATTATGGTAACTTTAGTAATACAGAATCATTTTGCATCAAATTTGGGTAGTGGATTTATCATTCAAATATCTCAGAGAAGTTCGCTGGGCATCTCACTCCGCTTTTTTTTCCAAGTGGTGCCACCTGCAAATTTCTTATGACGATAATTTTAGAAACACTGATTTAATTTGAACTAGATCTGGATAAGGAACTTATACAAGTATACTGGATGATTTCGCTGGGCAAGTTGTTTTGCCATTTTGTTTCCAAGTTGAAACCACTTTGACTACCACTTGAAAATATGCCATAAAAATAACTTTTGAAACACGGCACTCATTTAAACCACAATTGGACAGTGAATCTATTGCTTCAAATATCTTGGATATGTTTGCTGGGCAACTTGTTCCGCTGTATTGTTTCCAACTGCGGCCACTTGAAAATTTGTTGTCACGGTAACTTTAGAAATACTTTATCTATACAAATCAAAGTTGAAAAATGGATTTATCATTCAAACAACAAAAATCTAGAAATATAACGTAACTCGTGAACCAATCACGTTATTGCGTCCAACTTTGGTATATCGATAATAAGTATTTTCTCGCCAAAAGTCGCCAAAAAATTCGCCATAGGGGAAAAGTCGCCAAATTTGGCGCCAAATCCATTACCTGCGTTACTGGATCTTTTTAATGCGTTTTTAAGGAAAAATTAGGCTATTTTAATGCTTAAACAAACTAGAAATGCAGAAAACTAACATTTTATCAACTTACTAAGCCTCTTTGAAAGACTTTCTAAAAAAAAAAATATTTTGAAATTTGCAACGATATCTTAGATGAGCAACTTTCTCTGCCATTTTGATCGAAGTGCCAGCCACTTAATTTTTCAACACGATGACTTTTGAGATTTTGAATTAATTCGAACTATATGTGTACAGTAGACGATTAGACTTATCTTACAAGTAAATTTCATATATTTGTCAACTTAACTCACCATTTTGTTTCCAAGCGCCGGTCACTTGAAAATTTTAAATTCACATAAAAAGGAATTTATTAACCGATTTGTTTAAAACTCCATATGGGCATAGCCTACATCAATATTTCTATCAAGTGCATTAATAATTTGTAGCCGCCATTTTGAAACAAAATGACGGCTACTTGATAAGGAAAAAGAAATCAACCTACCCTTCCGAATAAGCCGGAAGGACTTGTTTTACTTTCTCTTACCCATAAGGTAGAGAAAGTATTGTTTTTGGGTCAAATTTTCGAATGCGAGATTTTGTTATATTTACACGTTTTGAGGTCCCCTGAATACGGAAACCATGTTTTTAGCAAATGGTCTGTGTGTATGTCTGTGTGTGTGTCTGTGTGTTTGTGTGTCTGTGTGTGTGTCTGTGTGTGTGTGTGTGTGCCTGTTATCAGCATATCTCAAAGCAAATTATCGCAGAAAGTTCAAACTTGGTATTCTAAATGTGCATCATATAGGGATGCTACAGTAAGCTTTTCGTTAAGATCAAGCAAATGGTTCGTGTACAGGGACAATCAAGAGAATTCTAATACATTACGTCTATGGGGGAAATTGCAGTAAAGTAGAGTTTAACGTCTATAGACTGCACTAAACCAAATGAAACGAATATATATTTTTTCTAATAGAGATAGTTAACTGTGGAAAAAAATTGTGTATGTAGAAGCCTCGCCTCCCCCCCTGGGGGAGAAGTCCCCCCTCGAGGGGAGTAAATTTTCATGATGGGTATCTTTCAAAAGAGTTCGCCAATACCTTTAAACGAATGGTTGAACCATCGATATGCGATAATTTAAAACAAAGTTATTGATTTTTTTTTTTTACTTTTAACGAAAAAAAAAACTTTTTTTTTTTTTTTTTTTTTTTTTTTTTTTTTAATATTGAGAATAAAATGGGCTTTTTTTAGATATTTGGTGTTACACTACTTCTCTAATATGGAAATCGTCTGCATTATCATAAAAGGTATTTTTTTCAATTATAATATTAATAAATTATTTTTTAAAAACAGAATTATTTTTTAATAACCGAATTAAATTCTATATAAATGTAGATGCATTAATGAAACGGGGGGTTGAAGGGGGCTGTAGCCCCCCTCACACAGAACTAATTATCATATAAAACTCTTCAGAAGCCTAATATGAATTGTTTAACGCAGGTTTACATAACAGTACTCGTTATCTTACCTTTTAATCTGCAACCTGTATTTATAGTATTAAATTTCAGGGTAAGAGAAAGTCGTGTGGGTGACACACCAGATTATTTTTTTTTTTAATCTAGCGCATGCATAGTTGAAATTATTTAGTAAAAATACTCATATTTCGTAAGATATTTAACATTTTTGCATTCTGACTGAAGTATGCTGTGTCTAGTGTAGTGTGCCAGGTTTCGTAAAAATGGCTTTGAACTGGGTCTAATATACTACGTGTTAATTTTTTTTTTTTTTTTTTTTTTTTTTTTTTTAAGAAATTAAAAACTGACTATATCTATAAATATATCATATAGCTTCATAAATGTTTCTACAGATAACGAGAAAAATTCTTGTAATCAGAAATAAAATCACATTTCAAGCAATATACATTTTGCAGAGTGATCCAAAGCAGTTTTCTTTTTGTTTAATATTTTACTGGTACACCTTTTCCCTTTCAGGACACAACTTCTGCTGAAATATATGAGGTATAACATGTTCTTTATACTCCCAAAGTTTCAAGATCATTCCCAAAGAACTTTTCTAGATATTTAATAAAACGTCTAAATTCGAAAGTGTCCAAATACTTATTGGTAGATACTATATAAAAGAGATTTTTACTAGAAAAAATATTATTATTATTATTATTATTATTTGTAAAGAGTTGTGCACATTCACATTCTTTTTCCTCAAAAGGAAATATATTGAAAATTTTAAATTATAGTTATTTAGATAATTTATTAAGAAAGTATCTTACAAACTACTATAATATTTATATCTATTGAAAGCTGAATTTTACTTTTTGAAAGAAGTATACTAAATACAGAATATTAAAAAATATATATATGTTTTAATGAAGTATACGAAATATTTTACTAAAATGTAATATTGTTGCATTTTCAAACAAATAATATTTAATTTTAAGTTCCATTCTTTTTTTCATATTATAAGTGGAATTCCTTCTTCTTCTTCAAAAAAAAAAAAAAATATATATATATATATATATATATATACAGAGCTGCCAACCTAATCCGGCAATTTGTTAGTTCCGCCCATTTTTCTACACCACTTAATTTTTAGAGTTTTTCTTTTCTTAATTGATCGTAAATATATTTGAAGAGAAGTCCTCTAAAAATTAAGTGGTGTAGAAAAATGGGCGGTACTAACAGTTTGCCGGATTAGGTTGGCAGCTCTGTATATATGTATATATAGCCGTCTTATTAAAAAAAAAAAAAAAATAAATAAATAAATCAATAAACTCGTTACAAATGTTAATTGCAAGATTGCCGAATTCAAATTTGTTGTCTCTTAATAAACGTCTTAAAAAGAAAAAAAAATAATAATAATTTACCTAATGCATAGTACTTCGAATTTATACGCATTTTTTAACACTTTCCGAGAAAGTATAAAATTGTTAATGACTTCGGTTTGCCAGTATGTCTGTCTATACGCGCTCTGCTAATATATGTTATCCAAGTTCACTATCGGATGATACGCATTGAAAATGGGATGAATACCTCCACTTTTTCTGAACAGGAACACCCGAAAGTACACCAAAGCATTGTGATCTATGAGAGATATTTCTGTAAACCATATATTAATACCTTTACATTACACAAACCTTAATGAAATTCAAACATGTTATTCAAAGTATGGTATCGTGTGTTTTCTATAGAAAATGGAATAAATACCACCACTGGTTTGTGTACATGGACAATCAAAAGTGTTCTAAAGCATTGCAATCCATGACAGAGATTTCTATAAACCTAATTTTAATAACTTTACTTTGCAGAAATATCAATTAAACTGAAATATGTTTTCATATGCACAAAAGAGTATTTTCTGTATAATGTACTGTTATTAGTTTTAGGTTTAAAAGGCTACACAGAAATATTCAGTTACATTGAAGTCTTTTATTGAAATTTTTCTAGAATATCACTTTCGTTTACATTAAGCGTTTTTAAGACTTTCTAACATTTTTTAAGTGTGAGTATGATTTCAGTTTGTGTATCTTTCTGACCGACTGTCTATTTGTCCCTCTGTCAGCCCCCATCGTCCATAAATATTTTCAAATATTTTTAAGAACTATTTATATTATTCAAGTTCACTATGGGGTTTTCTCTATTTAAAATGGAATTAATAGGTCCTGTACAACCTCTTTGTGTACAAGGGAACCAAACAATTGCCAATACATTGCGTTTTATGCGATACATTTTTATAAAACACATTTAAATAACTTTCTATTGTAAAATAATAAAGAAATTTACGTTTAATATTAATATGCTAAACTAATATTTTCTACAGTGTGTGATATGGTTAACATTCCGATCTACAAGGTTACACTGAAATACTCGGATATATTAAGGTCTGCAATCAGAATTTGAAGGATGCATTTTCTTTTGTGTAAAGCCTCTTAAACACTTTCCAACAACGTTCAAGAGTGATATGATGTAAATTAGTCTATATGTATGTCTGTCAGTGCTTCTGTCTGGCCTTTGTGTGATAATGTCGGAAAGAAATATTGAAAGTTATACAGTACAACAAGTACGTACAGTTGGAAAGTATCAATAATCAATGCTCACAGCCTTATTTTTCGTTCTTGTTTTATTATTATTTTCAAATCTACGTGTAATTAATAAAAATATTATATTGCAAATGTCTTATTGACTGGTTTAATGAAATAATATTCAGTACCAAATATAGCACTATAATCAACTCTAAAGAAAAAATAAACATAGTATTTAAATGTAAAGTTTATATTTTATGAGATAATAATTATAAATACAATAACAGTATGGATTCATAAAATATTTGTTTTCTTTACAAGTAATATTTATTTACAAGCAATATATATATATATATATATATTTAAATTGTCTTCCTTCTATTTAAATTACCTCCACGTTTTCCCAAATATATATAAGATAGATATTGGTTTAAAACAAGTATTAAAAGTAAATATAAGGTATGTATTTAAAGTTTTAGAAGAAAAATTACACAGTCATATCGATCTCTAAAAAATATTGGAAAACTTAACGGTCGAAATGTCAGAAACTTACTGGATGTTCAATAACTTAAAGAAAATTTTAGAATCAGGAATAGTTTTATAAAAAATTTTAAGTATTTTAAAAAATAAAAGTTCGTATTTGATCTCTTTATTTTAAAAGAGATTTTTTGTCTCGAATGATATAAAATATTTCAAAAGGAAATAGTTCAGAGTAACTAATACAGAAACGTTTGTTTTGAAATCGGTCTTTATTTGTACATAATTGCTATACAAGAGAAAGAAAAAAAAAGTTAAAGAAAGAGAGAGAGAATGATAAAATTTAATTCTTTAAAAAATATAATTTAAAGAGTTTTATTTATTCGTTAGCAATTGTATCGCCAACAAACTTTTAAAAAAGTACTTTTTTAACTAACTTAAATCCAATTTACTATTGTAAAGCGAAATTTGTGCATATTGTTTTGATATATTAAATATCGCTTACTTCTGTAATCTTAAATTTTATGCATAGATATGTGCATGGTTCGATCGCTCTATTTAACCCTCTCAGCGTGTGACCCCGTATGACCTCTCTACTTCAAAAATAATCTTACTCAGAAAAGTAAACCACCCTAATAAGTCATCACCAGTTTCACTGAAAGTGCTCGAAAAAAATTCGAACCTGATTTTCCCCCATTCTTTAATCTATCAGCTTTTGAGTTGGAGGTGTGTTGGTGTGTCAGTTTAAAACTCCGAACAAAAGCCTTTGTGTTTGAAGGTCATTCCAAAGTGGGGTTGAGACTTTACTGAAGTTTCAAATACCTTTTGAAAATATATCAGTATAGAAGTTTATCATTTCTGTGTAAGAAGAACGGAATAAAAAAAGATTAAGCTGCAATTAAGAAAAAAAAAATGTAGCACAAAATACTTTTTGTAATTTATTTCAAATTCATAAATTTTAATTTCCACTAGTTTTACTATCAGATATGGTGTAAGATTAATATATTATATGAAGTACAAACTATTAACATTTTTAAGTAATTATAAAAAAAAAAAAAAAAAAAAAAAAAAAAATATAGCTATTTAAAAATAAAATTATACTAAAAAAAAAACGTAAAACTTTCTTATTTATAAAAATATAATAAATAAATAAATAAATAAATAATAATTCAGAAATATTTAGAAGTACTTCTTTCTGAATGAATAAATTAATTTGTATGCTATTTTACAATTCGTTGCCGCTTTTTCTTTTAGATTATAATATATATATATATATATATATATATTTAGAAAATAGTACTTTTTAAAAATTATGGGGTCAGGGTTAAGGACAATCCGTACCAACTTCGTGCATCCGCATATATATATATATATATATATATATAAAGTAACTTAAGTTGAGGGCAGTAAGACTAACTTTGAAATTTGAATAACAACAACAATAATAATAATAATATAACGACATGAACCGAGCAAAAGAGGATTTCGGTTCATAAACAATAATATATAATAATGCTATAATTCTTTTCTAATTAGTTAGCTTCAATGAGAGCTTAATTTGGTTAACCAATAAATGTATAGGTAGTTAAGTACAATAAAATTAACAAAATTATTAAATAAAAAGAATCTCGTTTATATATATATATATATATATATTATTGTATTTTATTTATTTATTTATTTTTGCTAATAACCAATTTACAAAGAAATATGGTTGCATTACACTCAGAAAGAAAAAAATGTGATTGACATCTAGAAACTAAATTGTGGTTCTAGTAAATTTAGTTCCATGTCATCCTTATAAGTTCTTATTCCCTTTGGTATTGGTTTCTAAGAATTTCTATTAGAATTCTAGAGCGTTTTCCTATATTACCGTAGTTAAGCTTATTTAAAAAAAAATTTCAAATAAATACAAACACAAGAGGCATGTCTTAGTAACTACAATCTTGGTTTATGGCCCAATTCTAGAAAATCAAGCGAGAATTTCTCGCAATACAAAGGATTCATAATACTGGTTCACCATCTCGAAAAGCATAGACCGGAAATTCTCGATCATTTCGTCTGTTCAGGTTACTTGTTTACCTTATACGTATAACTTGGAAATAAATCTATATTTCATGTTTGGGGATTCAGAATATGACTACTTATTCATTCTAGATGAATAAGGTATATATATTTCTTTCTCATTGTATATGAAATTTTTCTTAACGGTGATAACACAACAGCATACTTATTTAGATGCAGAGAAAAGTGCTCTCAAACGTTCAGATGTCCTAAAAATAATATTAAAGAAATGGTTAAAAGTTACCTCAAATAAAAATCTAAAGTGGAAAAATAATCTTTAAATATTTATTAATTATCTTATATCTCAACAAAAAAATTGCACCCAATATTTTAAAATTATAAGAAAATGAACAAAACTGGGGAGTACTAATCATTAGAAAATTAAACGTGGAAAATGCAGTTGTTTAGAAAAGCATTTGACTATATTTCTGCACAACTCCCATTTGAAATTCGTCTTCCTTTTTATAAAACTTACTTATTGTTTGATAGTTTTTAGAGTATACAGAAAATGCTTATAGCGGTTTGTTGAAATCCCGTTTATATTTAACCTTTTTTTTTTTTCTTTTTTGAAAATAACTCTGCCTAATATGATGTTATCTGTACGATTATATAAAGAGCAGAACTTTGTTTGTTTTTGGAGGGTAATCTCTAAAACTACTGAACCGATTTAAAAACTTCTTTCACTGATCAAAAGCGACACTATTCCTGAGTGCAATAGGCTATATTTAATTTTGATAAAATAAGCTTTAGTTTAAAATCTGAGTTTTATAATTAAAATCCCCATAAAAGCCATAATAGAAATGGAAATAATGAAATATTAAAAAAAATATATATTTTATATTTGTAGGAAATACACATGATTAATAGGAAATTTTTATGAAGAATGTTTATAGAATCCAACGAGCTATTTTTGGCGCTTTATTCAAAGTATTTTTATTTTTTCACGTGTGAAATTTGAAGATTTCATAATATTCTAGAAAACCAAATAACGCTTTTCTATATATTTTTTGAATAATAGCATAGGTCTTTTTAGAAAAAGATATTAAAAAGATCACTTTGTGCAAATTTTTGTAATATGATTTTCTTTTTTCTTTTCTCCTATTTTTTTTTTTTTTTTTTTTTTTTTTTTTTTTCTGAAACTATTTCTAAACACCCTTGAATTATTCATAGCAAATGTATTATGATTTGTAGATACTGAAATGTGTTCATTTTACTTGAGATTTTGAAAAAATAATAATAATAATAATAATAATAATAATAAATTTTGAAAATTTTGCAAAATTTTCTTATTCAAATATAAAACCTTTTTTTTTTTTTTTTTTTTTTTATAAATTGTTAACGCATTTGTATTGTAATATTCAAATAGATTCATAGTATGTTTGAACTAGAATAACAAAAAAAAATAAATAAATAAATAAATAAATAAATAAAAAGAAAATAAAAGAAGAAGAATTAGCGAAGCTCGAGCATTTAAAATAATGAAAGATATTAATTTTTTTAAATTTACTTTTTTGCTTTTGATAAGTTCGAAGAAATTTTATTATACTTATTACTATTACATTTTATTACACATAACATGCAATCATCATATATTCATCCCCTCAAAACAAAAAAGAGGTGAATAAGTTGATTGTCCAAACAGCTGATAGGTTTCTAAACATTATAAAATATTTTTATTGCTAAAAAGTTTAATTTCTTTTTATTCATTGCAATCCTCCCCCCCCCCCCCCGAAAAAAAAACCGCTTTTAAATCGTTATTAGATTTTGGAAATATATTGAAGAATATTCCGGAAATTCATGAATTACTTAAAAATTTTACTATTCGAGACTTGAACCAGAATAACCACTTCCATTTTTCTTTTAGCTCTAAGTATCTAAATATTTTTAAACTTGGGTTATCCACAAAAGAAAAATGAAATTTTATGTCCAATTTTTCCATCGTAAAACTGGCGTCAACGTTTTATTCGTAGATTGAGTCTAATAGTCCTCTACTCAATCATTCAATTACTCTACGCAATAAATCTTTCGAAAATTCAAAACGGATTCTTTAGGAATTAATAACTTATTCCTTTACAATTTAAATATATGAGGATTATTTATCAAATAACAATAAGTAAAAGTTCTTTCTTTTTACGTATGAATAATCGCGCAATTAAAAGCAGACGGAAAAAATGCAATATAAATACTATTTTTCGTTGCACTGTTCATTTGAAAAACATTTATTTTTTTTTCACTTGAAATAAAACGCTTTAAAATTTAACAGAATATTTATTTTTATGTTATGCATAAAAAATAACAAAATAAAAGCAAATGATAAGCATTTCTTACTAGTGGCTTTGGTGTAAAATATTAATAAAATATAAACATTTCGACCTTCTCAACCTTCCCTCCTCCAAAAAAATAAAAAATAAATAAAACTTTTACGATACTGTCCGTTTCGATGCTGATTATTATTAATTTTCTTTTCTTTTTCCTTAAAAAAAAAAAAAAAAAAAAAAAAATGATTTTCATGAAATTTTGGCAAAAGCAAAATTTAGTTTAGTATGGATGATTATAATTTTTTCATTTTATTTTATGTATTTATTTATTTATTTTAAAATTTTAACATCGCTTTCAAATTATTAGGACAGAAGACTGTTAGTCTCAATCTACGGATTTTTACGATACCAGTTTTACGGTAGTTGGAGATTTATCGAAATTGAAAATTTATCGAAAATATAATTGAATACAGTCGAACCTCGTTAACATGAACACCGTTAACGTGAATTACTTTTAACATGAACTGTTTCCACCATCCCCGTCAAAATGAAGATTTGTTTAGTTATATGAAGATTAGTTACTGATAGCATGAACTACTGATAACATGAACAAATGTTTTATCCCCCTTGAGATTCACGTTAACGAGGTTTGACTAATTTGAAAGCGGTGGTTATAATTTGGGAAGAAGAAAAAAAAAAAAAAAAAAAAAAAAAAAAAAAACCTAACAGTCCTCCGTACTAAACTAAATTCTGCTTTTGACAGAATTTCATCAAAATCATTCTTTCTTTTTCTTTCTTTTCTTAAAAAGGAAAAGAAAAGAAAATAACAAGCACTTTCGAAATAGACATCGATTTTTTTTTTTTTTTTTTTAAACATTTTTTTTTTAATTATTCGCGTGAAATTATATTTTTCTATACGTCGAAAAATAAATTAACTCGTAAATTTTTTTGGTAACAATTATAAATTAAAATAAATAATTTAAAATTTTAGAAGTTAGAATTTCTAATTATATTATTATTTTTTAAGTCGCTATGTAAACTCTGTTTTACATGTCTTTATATTCATATCAGCTTTCTTTTAAGGAAATTTGATAGGTGTCTACTTCGTTAGGTCAATTTTATGTCTTCTGAACACATTATTTCTAAAAAATGTACTATATAATACGTGTAATAGCGGTTAATGGAAATCGAGTGGTTGTTTCATACAAGATTTTTTTTTCTCTACAGATCACTGAAATTGCCAACTATTGCATTGTAAATTCATGAAACTTTATTTATTTATTTCACATTTACAAAATGCGTATTATTATTATTATTATTATTTTCACAGATGTCATTTGGACGATATATCTGCCAAATTTACTTTGAAAATACCTTTAAATAGCCTGAATAATTTAAGCAATTTGTGCAAGTTAGTTATTACTAAATACTAAAAAAAAAAGTCAGTTTATAAATAATATATAATAATGTGAACATTATTCTTGAAATAATCAGAAAACGAATAATGTTATTTATATATATATATATATATATATATATATGTATTTTTTTTTTTTCGGGGAGGGGAGGGGGGTAATTGTTGTTGACTGACTTCACCAGTAAAAAATACACCAACGGCAAAGCGGTTCTGCGCTCAAAGCTGGTAGACGTGAGGTGCCGGGTTCGATCCCAGGTCGCGCTCGTCGGCCCAGCAGTTCGGAGTTTTCCGTGGTTTTCTCCAAAACTTGCGTAAGTACGGGCTAGGATCCCTTAGAAAGACCTACATTAAAGGCACGCCCCCTCTGGCCTAGGACCCAAGAGTAGTCAATCGGCCTTATTCCGCAACACCAACACCAGTAAAAAAAAAAAAATAATAACAATTAATTATTATTTTTATCTTCAAATCATAATAATGTTAAAAGGTTCACAATAATGATAAAATAATTATTTGATATATCATGTATTTTAAAATGAATTTTGCAATGTTCTTGATTTAGAGATTTCTTGTTAATTATATTTTCGATAAATTTTCGATTTCGATAAATGTCCAACTGTCGTAAAACTGGTATTGTAAAAATCCGTAGATTGAGACTTGAGACTAATAATCTTCCCTACTAAAAAATAATAAACGTTCAAAAATAGAAATAGTTGGGATTCTACGGTGAAAAGGGGGGTTTGGACAGAAGACAGAAATATATATTTTCTTTCTTTCTTTCTTTCTTTCTTTTTTTTTTTTTTTTTTTTCAGATTTTAGCTAAACTTTGCGTAACTATTACTTACAGACTTACAAATAATATTTTTGGTGTTATATATATTTGAAAGGAACAATATACATATATATATATATA
Organism: Salticus scenicus; assembly: GCA_963930645.1. Taxonomy (NCBI): domain Eukaryota; kingdom Metazoa; phylum Arthropoda; class Arachnida; order Araneae; family Salticidae; genus Salticus; species Salticus scenicus. The sequence continues at coordinate 140,841,302 of OZ005656.1, read as the reverse complement.
TATATATATATACAGAGTGTTTCAAAATAATATATAAACTGGGTTTTTACTGATGATGAATAAGAACTATGCATAAAAACGAATCCAACATTTATTTCGAATCGAAATAAGTTAGTATCACACTTTACCAGGCTTAAAATTAATATAGAAATTTGTTACACTTCTTGTATTTTCATTTTAATGAATACGTCGGTGCTTTAATTCTGCACTCGTGCCTACTTTTACATCTGGCTAAAATTCGTGCTACTTATGTTTTGACATTTTTAATTTAGAAAAAGTAATAGCGCTTTCTTTTTTCTATAAAATTAAGGGGAGGAGGGGCAGCCAGTTTCGATATAATGCGTATATTAAGCGGATTCGATGTCTAATTATTCCATATATATCTATAGGAACTCTATGCAATTTGAATACTAACCGATTTGGAGAAAACCAACATCCGAATTTTCATTCTCTTAGCAGATGCAAATTTCCTGCTTTTTCGTCTAAAAATATCTCCATGAATGTTTTTACTTTGTTGAGTGAAGAAAAGATATTTTTCAGAACCTTAAGGAACAATATAAAGAATAACATATTTTTGAACTATAAAAAATACTTCTTGAATGCAGATTTCTCAAACTGATTTTTTTTTTTTTTTTTAACAAGTTTTACAGCATGAAAAGTAACCACATGCCTGCTAAAATGGTTATTTATTGTCAGTCCACTTTTCTTTTTATTTCTTTTTTTCCCCTTAAAAATAAATAAAAAAGTAAATTTAAAATTTGCAGTTGGCTAAAACACATATTTTATAATTTTCAAGTTCAAAGTTTCTTTCTTCCTTTCTTTTCATTTTCCTTTTTCTTTCTTTTTTTAATTTAACAAATTTTTTTTATTTTAATGATATCCGCTTTCAGATTTCAGTGAACCGAATCTCTTTTACAATCTTTACACTTTTATAAACTATTAAAAGTACATGTATTTCATACAGGTTTTCTCCAAAACCTTTTACATTTATTTATTAATCATTATATATATATATATATATATATATATATATATATATATATATATATATATATATATATATATACTTTTTTTTTTTTTTATTCTAAATTTTTGTTATGCAAAAAGTAATAACTTGTACAGTCGGTAACAAAAGTACCCGTACACTAGCAAAAATTTCCTATGTAAAAAAAAGTACACTTCATACGGTTTTGTTAAATAAATCCTTGTGGAATCTTGTTCTTGGTCAGTGTAAGAACATGATTCGATAAAGATTTATTTAAAAAAACATTATTAAGTGTACTTTTTTTAATGGGAATTTTTGCTAGTGTTCGGATACTTCTGTTACCGACTGCGCACTCTTACATATATTGCACCTAATTTATGTAATTGAAAAAAATAAATAAATAAATAAATAAATAAGATATACATAAACTATTTCTATTTTTGTAAGAATTAGTATTAATAAAATACCGTTTTAAAAATAAATAATAAAAAAATAAAAGACTTCTTAAATAGAATGCATTTATAAAAGTTCCTTAAAATATGGGAAATAAGAAAATTTTGAAAAATTATGGACCGCTTCAAGAAAAATTTAATAAAAATATTTCAAAATATTTAAAGTTTAGTAGTTTCTTTTTGTCTAGGAGTAACTATACCTTCGTCAATTTAGATACTTTTCAATTATTATTTATTTTTTTATCTATTGATTGATTCTTTTTCATTATTCTGACGACAATTTTCAATTTTTTTTTTTGTTTTTGTTTTTCACTTTTTAGGGTTCCTCTATAAACGTATTCAATTTAAAATATCACCTTTTTTATTCTTCTTTTATTTTAACTTTTTAACTGTGTAACTTATGTTACATAGCTAAAAAACTGACTTAGCTATGTAACTCCGGTACCTTTTAGAAAATTCTGAAAGATTTTTGAAAACTAAATTTTTATAGAAGGTTCCGTGAAATTTCTAGACGTTTACATGGAGGCTCCATGAAGTTTCTAGAAGGTTTAATGAAGTTTCTAAATATTTCAATGAAGTTTCTAGAAGAATCATGAAGTTTCTAGGAGTTTCATGAAGTATCTAGAAGATTTCATGAAGTTTCTAGAAAATTCCAGGAGGGGCCAGCGGTTGAGTGGTCCTGCGCTCAAAGCTAGTAGACAGAAAGTGCTGGGTTTGATCCAAAGTCCCGCTCATCGACTAGTCGTTCGGAGTTATCCATGATTTTCTCTGAAACTCGCATAAATACGGGTTAGAACCCCTTAGTAAGACCACTATGAAGGGCATTCCACCTACATGTCTAGGACCATAGTGCAGTCAATCTGCCTTAAGCTTACAACAACAACTAGAAGGTTCCATGAAAATTCTATATTTAATTTATAATAAAGAAACTTTCAGATAGATAAAACGATTAAATATAAAAACATTCTAATAAAGTTCTTATTATAACAGATATATTTTATGTTTTTTTTTTTTTTTTTTTTTTTTTTCAGTGTAGTATACTTAATTCAACTATTCCTTCAATATATTATAGGTATTTTTTAGCGTATTTTTTCTGGGATAAGAAAAGGGAAAATAAAAAATCTTCCAGCTGAAGAAAATTTTAATGTTATGATTATTATTATTATTTTTTTTAAAATTATTTATAACCCTTTGCCAGTCCTATTTAATACCATTCCTCTTACCAGTGATGACAAATTCAGTTATATTTTTATTCAATATCCAGGACAAAATTTTAACTGTAACGGTTGCTTAATCCCTTCGAAGGTAATTCGTTCATTATGCATATCAAATGCTATTGCTCAGAATTATTTATGATAGTTGAACAAAAGTGTTCCTAAATTTGGCGACAATGTTTACAGCACTCAGGAGCGTCTGGGACGGCAAAGGGTTAAATTTAGAAAAGCAGATTTTAATCTAAGTTACAAAGTAATAAACGTTTGCCATGTAGGATTAAATCATTTTATGTTTCGAAAAAAAGGTAATAATTTATTCGTCACAATTCTTACATTTCACAATTAAATTTATATTTATTTATTTATTTATTTATTTATTATTATTATTTAATTCATATTCATATTTAGCAATTTTTACTATTCAATTTAATTATTTTTATTTATTTAATTGTATTTATAGAAATAATATTGTTATATAATGAAAATAATTAAACTTATTATTTTAATTATAAATGCAATTAAAATATATTTTTATTTTTATTTTTATAATACAATTAATAGCAGTATAATTGTAATTTTTTGCACATGCAATTTTCTTATCAGAAAGCAAAATCTAGAAAAAACGTGTAACCATGTTCCACTAATACATAGTGCCAAAACTAAAATGTCTAATAGAAGCTGGTATATAGTTATCTGTAAAAAAATAGTTTTTGAATAAAAGCAGAGATACTTGTTGTTCCATAAAAAACCAAATTGAAATGTCCGGATAAGATACTGACGGTAGTGGGGACCTTGGCAAGGCAGTATCGGCGAGGAATACACTGTCGAATGTAGCGAATGCCTGAAGCAAAATTTATTTTTTCTTATTTTATTTTATTTTATTTTAGTACGATAGGATTATTTGTTTCAGACACCGATTTTGTGTTGTCGCCTTTTATTTTATTACACCTTGATATGTATATTAAGATTTAGATAATATTTAATTTAGAAAATAAAAAGTGCGCATGTAGATTGAAATAAAATAGTACTGGATATTTTAATTTCAATTTATAGAAATGTCAACGATATTGAAAAAAACTATTTTGGCCATTTTCTTTCGTTTAATAAACAGAACGAAAAACGGATAATACTTTATCTGGAGATACTTTGTATATTTAGACTAATTATCCCCCCCCCTCTGGCATTAAATTAAAAAAATAATTACATAAAATTGAAAAAATCCTGCTAAAGAAATGGAGCAGCTTGAACCTCTTGGCAAAATTTGAAATTTTTCACCAAAATAGCTCGGTCGCTTTTCACCAAGATGTTTACTTACGCAATTGCGATACCCATTTTAGTTTATCGTCAAAATAAAAACAAATATAAAAACTGCCAAGGGGCTCCTGTGCTAAAGCTGTACTGAAGTAATTTTGAGAAATGAATATAGTAACCGTTGCTAGGGAATGAAATAGTTCCTGCATGTTTTTATATGAAAAATTTGACTAAAATAAGTTTTTCTAGATTAGAAACACATCTGACTTATCCTCCTTTTATCGAAGATTACTTTTCATTGCTAACCTTCACTTCGTCCGTGAGAAAATATGGCAGAAACGTGATTTTCTTAGAAACTACTTGAATGATTTTGATAAACATTCAGATTTAGGGATATTTTGAGTTTACAATTTAATCTGAATTGTGCTCTTCTTCAGTAAAATTAGCGTTCACGGGAAGCCCATATTTTGTCAGGGGGGAAGGGGATGTAGCTAAGACTGCGTTTTCTTCGAAAATACTTGAAGGATTAGAAAAAAAAAAAAAAAAAAAGATAGAGTTTATATGTTTTTTCGATGATATTTCGATATAAAGTATTCGGATTTTCAGGAAAATAATCGTTCACTGGTAATTCGCACTGAATCCGGAAAAAATATGACAGAAATTTGGTTTTGTTGGAAATCGCTAGAACAATTTAAATAAATAAATATAGATAGATAGATAGTGTTAGAGATTTTTTTGAGATGAAAAATAAATCTGATTATTAGGTAACAGATTTAAATATTAGCAAACGCAAAACCTAGAAGAATATTTTCTAGGAAATTGCTAGATTTAGGGGTTTCCGATAACAATTCGATTTGAATTTGTCTTATCTCCATGAAAATTAGATTTCACTGGTAGCCAGCGCTCCGCCGAGACATATATATATATATATATCTGGGGGGGGGGGGTATTTCATTTTATTCATTGATAATTTATTCCTATATTTAAGTTTTGCATTTCCTTTTTTAGCAATTCTGCGCACTGGTTTACAATTATCTTTTTTTGTTTTTCTTATCTTTAAACTCATAAATTCGTTAAAATAGTTACCTATATATATGTAATATACTTCCGAAAACGAATCATTGTATTGCACTATGAATAATTTTTACAATGAAACCAAGTAAACTGTAATTCAGGAACTGAATATAAAAAGAGAAAAAACTGTTATAGAATATTAAAATGCTGTACATTAATATTTCATTAAAACAGTGTTTTATGCAGGATAATCGGTTAGTTCATAAATAATAAGAATAATAACAATAATAATAAAGCTGCTGATTTAACAAATAATTGTCATTATTTTATTCTAACAATAAATAATGTCTTTTATTATTAATTTTAAGATTCCTATGAAAAACATTGTCATCTAAAAGATATAATTTAAATTGAAAAAATAAAAAGTCTTTATGCGAAGTTCTGTTCAGCCATGCAGTATTTTAACTGATTTTACAAATTATCAACAGCTCTTTTTGAACATTTTTCACTATTCTATTCTTTTGTTATCAACCCTCTCTTTCAACAAAGAAGCATTTCAACTGTCAGCTTATCTTATCGTCATTGTCCGCCCCTTGTCAATCCGTGTTGGTAAAAGGGGGGAAGGGTCAGTTACAAGTTTCCGTCTCTAACGATTTCGGAGTAGGTATTTAGAGTTACAGTAATCAGGTTCGCACGATTTAGAGAGAGATTTCTTACATTACAAAAATCAGTCTCAAACCGTTTCGAGGGAGTTTGTTTGTGTTACAAAATTCCGGTTCAAACGCTGAGAGGGTTAAAAAAAATAGCAGCTTTGGAAAGTTATGGATCAGCTCGGTTGTCCAAATCCTGGAGATGTTTCTTTTAGTGGTCCGACAGGAAAACGTTTAACATATTGTTCAGATTTATACGTTATTTAGTAAAATGAAAAAAAATACTTTTCCAAAAGTTGGTGTTAAGAATTTAAGTTCTGACTAGGAATAACTCTGTCATATATCTCAGGCTTTAATAATATTGGGTGAGTGCATAAGTTCTACTCGTTGTTGGATATGCAAATTTGCAAAGGAATTGACGTCACACATGATATTGTAATGACGCAAATCGTCGGTCAATCAATCGGATGTATCACATATAGATGCAATGTGTCTCACAAAGTTAATCATCTAAAAAAATAATATCAGAGGGTGTATCATGGAAAGCGAGAAGGAGGATATAAGACATTGTTTGTTATATGAGTTCAATAAAAATAGTACGGCAGCCGTAGCATGTCGCAATGATTGTCAAGTTTATGGGGAGAACGCAATAGACGAAAGCACATGTTGTCGATGGTTTCGTAAATTTAGAGAAGGAGACAGAAGCTGCCAAGATCAAGCTAAGAGTGGACGGCCATCATACATAGGATACGACGATATTGACCAAGCCATAAGGAACAACCCAAACCCAACCATGCAAGAATTAGCGGAGACCTTCAACGTACACCGGACAGCAGTCGAGAGACGTCTAGTTAATTTGGGTTTTACGAGAAAGTTGGATAGTTGGGTTCCTAATAACCTGCCATTTAATCAACGGGATGACTGAAGCGCCCCCTGTGTTTCCTTGCTTTCCTGGTACAAAAATGACCCATCCTCGACACGAATTGTGAAAGAAGATGAAAAGTGGGTTATGTACCGTAACGTAGAGCGTCGTACGACTGTGTGTCGCACTTATGATCCGCCTGTTTCGACTTCGAAAGCTGAACTTCATCCCAAGAAGGTGTGTTATTGAGTGTGTGGTAGAAAGCGCAGGGAATAATCCGCTGGGATGTCCTGCCACTCAACCAAACCATCAATCCTGCCTTCTACTGTCTACAGTTAGACAGGTTGCATTCAAATTTGGTAACAAAGCAGCCAGGTCTCACCATATGTCATGGTATTATCCTTCATCATGATAACACCAGACCACATGCTGCTGTCATCACTTGCCAAAATTTACTGGGCTTTGGTTGAGAGGTTTTACTCCACCATCCTTATTCTCCTGACTTGGCACCAACTGACTATCACCTATTTCGTGCGTTGAACAATTCTTTCAGTCAGAAAATCTTTGATGATCTTGATGCTGTGAAAACTGCCATCCAAGACTTTTAAAATCGAAACCGCCTGAATTTTACCGCCGTGGAAATCATCTCCTACCAGAAAGATGGCAAGAGGTCATATATAACAATGAGGGTTATGCACAATAATAGGTACTGCTCATTTTGCGTTTATTTGTTTTCTTTTTATGGGTGATAAAAACTGGTAGAACTTTTGCACTCACCCAATAGTAGAATGGCTCCAATTAGTGGCAATCAAAACCGCTGGTATACCTTTCATTTTAAATGGCTAGCAATAAAAATTAGATTTTAGTACAATAAAAAGTAATACTTTTACAGATGTTAGTTTTAAGAATTTGAGTTCTGACCATAAATATCTCTATCATATATGTCAGGCTTTAAAAATAGAACAATGGCTATAAGAATTGACAAGTAGAATCTCTGGAAATATTTCCCATTCAAAAGGTTCAACATTGGCAAATTGAATTTTACATTTTTATATTACACCACTTTACTTAACCACACAGTTGAAAAAAAATGTTGAATAAAAACTTATTATTAAATTATAAATTAAATTATGAGAATTAATTTAAAGAAACATATTAATATTAATAATATTATAAAAAACGGAAGTTTTTATTCATTTCAAATAAGAAATAAAAGAGAAATTTAAATGATAAAGAAATTAAAAATTATACGAAATGCGATATAGAATAAAAATAATTTGTGTTATCATACTTAAGATATAATTCAGTTTTTTTCTCATGTTTTAATACAGTGAAATGCACTGTGATTATCGTTCGGAACAACAGAAAATGAGAAACTGTAATAAATTACTATAAATTTTAAAACTACGGAATAATTGTCTATGGTAAAATAATTAAATCCGAGGACTTCATTAGCCTAATAATTTTGGAACGAAGCGATGATATAGCTAACATCATGCTTTTTTATTTTTCCAATCTTTTCTATACGTATAGTGCATGGGATAATAATAATAGCGTTAAAAATAATATAACGTTAAAAATAATAACACAAAACAACAATAATCCAAGAGAGTTTGTGTATTAAAAAAATTATAATAATACAGTTCAGAAAAAAAAAAAATAATAATAAATAAAAATATTAAATTTATCCACACTACAATAGCTCTTTAGATAGAGGGAAGAGGTTATTTAAATCTAGTTTAGAATTTAAAAGGAATATCCAATTAATCTTCGAAACTATAGACAAACGTAACTTTACAAAATCTCTGTTTTTAGATAAATTCTAAACTGAACTTTTATAAAATATATTTAAATTAGAATTCCTTCTGTGATTTAAAATAATTGCAAACATTAAATTCTGTCTTTTAAAATGAGTAAAATTCTCTTGTTTTAAAACAAATGTGTTTAGTTTAGAATAAATAAACTATTCTTCCTTTTAAACGAAAACTGTTTTAAACATTCTGTTGCAATTTTCACTATCCTCAAACAGTATATTTCAACAAAACTTCATAAACGATTAGGAAGATCTCGTATATAAAGTTTACACATTGAAATATCGTTTTCTTTATTACAAAAATATCTTCATAATAGTTTATGAAGTTGAAACTCTGAATAATTCAAAAATCTGAAAATAACTTTATTACCAAATGAAGTTTGATATGAAATTGCATGCATTTTAAAGCATTAATTATTATTTAAAAATTAGTATATAATGTACCACATAAATCGAAATTTAATTTATAATCGAATATTTAATAAGGAAAGCGCAGGTGATGTCACGTACGGACAAACTTGTTCTACTAACATTATCATTTCCAGCAATACGGGTTGTACTTTTGCCCTTAGTGAGTGGCAAAGATAGATTGACGGGCGTTTGTTTGTAAACATGCCCTTTCCTTATAAAGTTAAAATAATATGTAATCATGTAAAAGTAATTTTTTTTTTAAAGAAAATTATTAGAAAAAAATAGAAAACCTAATATAAACTGACGAAAAAAATATATACTTTTTAATACTCAGAAGGAGTTGTATTACATAGATAGAATTAAATAAGTATGACTGTATATTGGAAAGTTTACGCAAATTAAAATTTTGCGATAGATGACTAAGAGCGTTGTTAGTTATTTCATTATGAACATACAAATCACGTTTGCTTTAAATACGCCGTGTGAACGTCTTGGAAATAATTTAAACCTTGATTAGACTTAGTTAGTAGATTTGAGTAAAAAATGCCTAAAATAAGACAAAAGAAACAATATCACTCGGTCTAGTGTGTTTGAATATGTCTAAAAAAAAAGTGTTAACAATTGTGTAGTTTTAAAAATAAATGTCGGTGGGATCCTCATTAAAATATAATACAGCATCAATCTGTCTAACAAGAAATATGATGTACGCGGACTAGTGAATTTTTTGTGGGGAAAATGCCGCACGAGTATGGAGGTTTATCGTTACCCATACAGAACAGAATGTTTCAGTTATGTTGCAAAAAGCTTACAATCTTTCAAAAACGTAACACATTTAAGTATGCTCTCCGATACCTTTCTGAAACATTCGCCCTTTTTGACTTTCTATCTGTTACTAGATTGTAGCGTTTCTGTTATGTATCTGATTTTTTGTTACGATCGCGGACATTTCTACGTTTTTGAAACTAATCGGAAAGTAATATGAACGATTTCAAACGTTTATGAAATGTTTATCATGTTTCATTGTTACATGATTGTTACGTTTCTGGAACATTTTGTGCTGTTAGGGTAAATATCGGTAGAGTAAGATCGCATGCAATATCACATGCAGCCTTTGTGAAAGCGTGCCAGTAGATCGTAGACGATCGCATAGATTGAACCGATGACGAAAGGCAAGAAAGGCCTACAACGCTGAGAATATAAGACGCGGTTGGAAAGCCTACCACGCTGAGAATATAAGACGCGGTTGGAAGGCACCATATTCTCAACTATCGTAGGGAGAGCGTCAAACATATTGCACGGAAGTTTGGAATGTCAGTTAATGGTGCTTGTTATTTCAGTCATCATTAATTCTACGTTATTCTGCTCTAAGATTGTTCGAGAATGAAGAAGTGAGTTCCTATCGTCTGGTCATCTAACTATATTTGTACGATGTTTTAGCAAATGTCTGAGGCGATTCAGAAATTGTTTAGAGAAATAAAGTGTTGGATGTGTGACATACTGTATAATATAATGTACATATAGATGGTGTGTTTTTTTACCTTCATTATTCAAGTTCAACTTTTTTTTTTTTTTTTATGCCTCTAGTATTTTGAATTTTATAGTCTTATCGCAGTTAAAATACAAAGAGCAGCTTATCCATGTTCGTAAATTATTCTATTTAATATGTAAAAATATAACTGTCTGTCTAATTAGCAATTAATATCTCTTTGAAATAATATTTATCATAATAGTTATTAATTCAAGAAAAATAAATACTATATATATATTAATTTTCACAACATTTTGTATTTTAACGTGTGATGCAAATACAAATTTACTATAAATTTGAGTAATATCAGCTTTTCTTATAGAATTATTAAACATTTTGTTGGCAATATCGTTATATGATATAAAAAGAAAATATTTGTAGCATGTAAACTATATTTATAATTTTTTCTTTTAACTTACTTTTCACAAGCTTTTATTTATTATTTATTTATTTATTTATTTACTTATTTACTTATTTAATTAATTAATTAATTTATTTTATTTATTTATTTAATTTTTATAATGCATATCAATTTCACTATCTATTAAACAGAAATATATATCGAATTAATGATATTGCAATAAATCATATTTTAAAATAATGCTTTTACTTAAGACTTTGATTGTATACATATCATAATAACTAATTTAATAATCACTACATTCTAATAAAAGAATTACTTAATTCAAGAATTAATAACTATTTACATAGCTGTGCAATGTTTTTACACATAGAAATTAAATAATCGATTAAATTTTTTATGAGATTACTATAAAAAATAAAATGTGGTATTGTTATTTTTATGTCGAATTAACTTCTACTTTATAATGGTGATTATTTAACACACACATATATATATATATTCATTAAAAAATATGTATATTTTTAATTACAAAAAGCAAATTTCTGACAGATATAAAATTGAAAATAATTCACAATAAATATATGATTAATAAACATATTGAAAGCCATTATTGGAATTAAATCTTGTTTGTAAGGATTTTATTAATATAAACATTTTCATTTCTAGCGTTACAGACATAGTATTTAAACAAATATGCATCTTTTTCAAAGGAAGTAAAGAAAAAAAAAATAAGAACGAATTTATAATGGATGAGATAAACCGTATAGTTATACTTCACTTACATAATACTAAATAACAACGTTGATCGATTCATTTGTAAGTGAGGTTTCTATCCAATTACTTCCAAAAGAATTCGCTATGCAATTATTTCATGAACAAAAGCAAATTAAAGAGATTCTTTTTTGATAAGATATATGAACGTTCTAAGAGTTTTCAACAAATAACAATATTTTATTCAAATCTATTAAAAACATTCTCCTTCTTCAGAAATAAATTGTTCTGAATAAAGTAAATGATAATACGTTAGATAGAATATAGCTATTTAAATGTATACAGGACGCTTGATTTTTTAAAAAAGAAATTTGCAGTTCAGTATATAATTTTATTGTAAATCATTTCAATAAATTTTACAATTTATTGAATTAATTTCTTATTTTTGTATTATATAATTTTTTACTTTTTTTCAAAATAGTAATAACATTGTTATTACACTTCATGGAAACTTACTATATGCATATAACAGTAAATAAAATACATACGAACGCTTACACTTTTATTGTAACATAAACCATCTTAAAAAAATTATTTTGATTAAAAATCATCTTTGATTTTACAAAATTTATCTAATTAATTTTTTCGAGACAATTTTTCATTTTTTTTTTTTTTTTAGCAACTCTATAAAATTGGAAAGGAAGAATCATAATAATAATAAAGGAAGAAGGAGCGTATATGTTTTGGGTTTCGGTTTGTAAAATCCAGGAAAGTCGGGTATAGGGTTTTAACTATGCTTCAATCTGATTGGCTGGCGACTTGTTGGTGAGATTTTTAAATATTTTCTTCTCTCTGTCAATTAGTCAGCGAGGCAGCACCCATAACAAATAGCGATAAATGCGCCGAGGATGGGTGCCAAACTTTAAGGTAATAAGCAGCAATAATTAAGGTAATAAGGTATTAAGCAGGATCAGCTATTGCTGGCATTTCACTAGGAAGGGTTTGTAAGCATTAGAGTATTGGCGTGCTCCTTCTTCTTTTATTATTATTCTATGGGAAGAATCCTCTCAAAATGAGCCATTTTTCACTCAATCGACATGTTTAAAGGCAACTTCTCCCGTTGAGAGAAATCCTCTCAAATCATTGAGCTGCTATAAGCAGTTCAGATTTGAGCCAGCTGAAACAAGTTATTTTTGAGAGAAATCGGGCCAAATTTGAGTTAACTTGTTTGATGCTGGAAAAAATATCAGATTACTTCCACCGGAATCGAACACGGGTCCACTTTGTTGGCGGACGAACGTGCTACCAAGACGGTACGTTTTCAAACAAAAAATGGTCGTATAGCCGTTCTCAGTCATTCTCAAAGCGAAAAAATATCATTATCAATTTTTATATGTTTTGTACATAATATAAACTATGGGAATCCCAATAAACCTCCTTGAAATAGTACCATTGATTCAAAATTGTAGAAATATTCTTGAAAGCAGAACCCCTATGGCAAAAAAACATTTTTGAAGCTTGCATAATATTTCTGTATAATTTAGTTCGTTTAAAAAATAAATTCTTCTACACAATGTTTCAGAATCTTTTGAATAACTATGAGTGGTATTTATAGAAATTTATTTTTCCGACTGAGTGAAAATAATGCCTGCACTGGGAGTCGAACCCCAGATCTTTGACTTACAAGGTCAAGGCTCTACCAACTGCGCTATCCAGGCCGGCATCCGATGGACATTACTCACTCAGACAGCCTTTAGGCAGAAACATCTGGTCTATCATGTAGATAGCTCGACAGAAATAAGCCGCAGGTAAAGGTAAACACCATTAAACAATGAAAGAAAGAAATACAATATATCAAATTCACAAAATCAACTGATTGGGAAGAAAATCATATTTATTTAAATTTATTTTTCCGACTGAGTGAAAATAATGCCTGGACCGGGAGTCGAACCCCAGATCTTTGACTTACAACGTCAAGGCTCTACCAATTGAGTTATCCAGGCCGAAATATGTACTAGTTTGTTTGTACATATTATTCCCGATGTTAAGTTTAATTATGATTAAAGCATTGTAACACATTTTTTGAACATTTAACATGCATTTTAATAAATTAGTTTCAATGTCTATAATAAAAATATTAAATAACTTTAGACATATATATATATATATATATATATATATATATATATATTACATTATATAAATAGATTGTCCTTTTTCTTTATACTTCATGTATTTCTTTAAGAAACAGTTTTTTAAAAGACATTCACTGCTCATTATTTTTTTTATGACTAAAACTCGTGATTTGATAATTCTGCTATATTTTGTCAGTTGTATATAAAACATTTTTTTTTCTAAAAATAAAATAACATTGATAGTTTACTTTTCTAATTACCGAAAGTCTCAATATATAAAAAAATATAAAAATTAATTAATTATATGTATAAATATATACATATATATTATGCGTCATTTAAAATATGATCGATGGATTGCGCCATCATTACGCAATTTTGTTGAAGCAAATGAAAAGTGATCGAAATTCGTTCAGAAAAGAGCTGACAGTTTAACGATCAATTTGACTGAAAATATTTTCGTTCAGAAAAGGTTTATTTTACGCAAATCTGATTTTTTCCCCTCTGAAATTATGGCTAAAAATATTTCGTTCATTTTTAACTAAGCAAATTCGGTCACACATAGAAAGAACGATTTAACTAAAAAGGACACTAAATAAATAAAAAAAAATACATTGCTAAGGATTTAATTAAAATAGGATCAACGTATCTCTATTTCAGTTACTTACGATTAAATCGTTATTAAAATTTAGTATGCAATTGCGATTCATTTACAATTGCCTTAAAAATAATTTTGCTTGTAATTATTTACAAAAGAAGGTAAAAATAAAGCTTTCCTGTGATACTATAAATGAATATTTGGTGTTAATTAAATGCAGCTTCATTTCGTTTCATTCAGTGTATTTATTGCATATTTAGTAAAAGAAACTTTCTAAGTCCTATTTACAAAAATATTTTACATGTTACCGCATTACCTGCAGCAGTTAAAATTTTAAACACTTATTTATTATTATTATTATTATTTCTTTTTAAGTTAATTTTTACTTATTATTATGTCATACGTGTGACATAAATGTTTATTATTATTATTATTATTATTATTATTATTCATTTATTCATTTATTTATTTTTTAGAAATATATTCTATGTAACGAGTTTTTTTTTTTTTTTTTTTTTTTTTTTTTTCTTTTTGTCCGAGAAATTTGAGGAAAATGCACCAGAGAAGAATTTTATTGCAATTCAAAAAATATCGTGTATTCAGAAATGTTAAGTATTCAGAACCATTTCACGACGTTACATAGTTCACTGTTATGGAAATTTCTTGTCTTCTATATACTAATATTAAATATATTTCTCCTCTTTAAATATGAAATTTTAAAGTGAAATATACATTTAATTTGTTATTGTAAAATAATTAAATGCAATAAATGACTTATATTTTAAAGAACTTTATTTTTAGTAAAACAAACTTTATGAATCGGATTGTAATATAAATAAATTAGCGGAAAATAACCTGTTCGTTCCTTTCATAGTTATTATAACTTCAAAAATATGAATTTGTATTAACATATTTATTTATTTCAATTAATTTGCTGAGCCTATAGTAATCTATGTAAAATTTCTTTTATAATGTAGAAAATTAATTAAAAGTAAATACAATGTTGGACTTTCATCCAACTCATATTTTAGAAATATGGTATATTTACATTTCAAGCAGTTGAATTAAGTTTCGTATTAAATAGAACAATAAAATATCCTTATGCCAGTGCTGCATACATTGATAAAGTTAATTAAACTGTATTCGCATTCCACAAATGATTTGGAGTGGGTTATCCAGATGTTAATTTCCAGAGAAGTAAATATTGATTTCTCTTAACAGTGTTTAATATAAATAAAAGCATATTTTCTTTTATATTTTATTAAAATGAATTTTCATTTACACAACATAAAAACACTTATAAATAAGAAGAAACACATAATGAAAGTAAAAGAAAAAGAAACACTACCTCTCGAGGTTTACACCGTGACCAATAAGTTCTCATACAACTTTTGAAGCACGTTAAAAAGTTGTACATATGTGTTACTGTAGTCCCAATTATTTTGCAGGCAATTTAGGGCTAGGTATAAAGCTATTGCAAGTGTAAGTGTTGTACTAATTATAATTTTCCTTTACCTAGGTAGAATGAAAAAATTATGATAAATAAATTCATCAAAGGAGCGTAGCCGATTGAAATTTTCAGAGACTTGAAAGCCCTAGGGGTGAAGAGAGATTTCATTTGCAGAGCTATCAGAAGGTGTTATGAGACGTCATCTGTCGATGACAGAAAAAGATCTGGCAGATCGAGGTCCGTTAGGACAAAAGAGGCTGTGAAAAGGGTCAGGGAAAGGATACGACGAAACGGACAAAAATCTGCTAGAAAACTAGCACAAGAGTCAAAATATCGAGGGGATCAATGTTAAACATTCTGAAAATGGACCTTGGGTGCAAGGTTTATAGAAAAAGTAAAATTCACGGAGTTTCGTATTCTGTTAAGGTGAAAAAGAAAGAAAGGATGGAAGAAATTATTGGTTGGCACGCTGGGGATGAATTTGTCTTTTCAGACTAGAAACTATTCATTTTACAGGAAAGTCTGAACCTCCAAAATGACAGAGTATGGTCAACTTCTATTGATAACATCCCTGAGGGACAGCATTACGTTCCGCGTTATCAAAATGCTTCGTCTCTGATGATTTAGGCCGCTTTTTCCAAAAGCAGAAAACTCCAGTTAGTCTTCATTGATATTGGGGTAAAAATCAATGCCCAATATTATAAAACTGAGATTTTGGAAAAAAGTTTTACGACCAAATATCCAGAGTATGTATGGGGTGGAATATTTCTGCTTCCAACAAGATGATGCCCCTTCTCCTACCGCACGTTTGGTTCAGGAGTGGTGCAGTCAAAATTTAGCTGACGTTTTGCCAAAGAACGAATTGCCTCCCAACTCCCCCGATCTAAACCCGCTTGATTATTTTGTGTGGTCATATAGTCTCTCCCAGCTGAATAACTATAAAATTACCAATTTGAGCAAATTCAAAAATGTAATTCAAACGATATGACAGGAAATGTCAATGGAATCCGTGCGTGTCGCATGTGATGGATTTGAAAAGAGACTTAAGCTCGTTAAGAAACTAAAAGGCGGAATTATTCCAAAGCATTTAATGCAAAGATACTCAATAATTGCTACTTTAATTTGATGCAAAAAGTTTTTGTATGATTAACTTTGTGTTACTGTAATAAAAAATTGAAAGTGTATGAGAACTTATTGGTCACGGTGTACTTTCAGATTTTTTTTTTTTTTTTTTTTTTTATTATAAGCTTACATGAAATGTCATAGTACAATCCATGTAGATTTACGTTATCACTTGATTTTGTATGTGCTACGTATGTGTACATAACAATTATTTTTTCTTCAAAAATATATCATTGTTGAACTGAGATTTTTTTTTTTTTTTTTTCACAAATAAATATTTATTTTTATAACCGAAATGTTAATACAACTACACTATCTCTAACACACACACGAATTTATATAAAGGAATGTAATAAACAAATCGGAAGAAAATACAGCAAAACATTGCCCTAAATACGTCTTTATGCATGCAGTCACAATATTTTTTGCTAATGTGCTGCGATGTGTAACGCAATAATTTGACCATAGAACATCAAAATTTACGATTTACGCCTTAGTGTTTAAATTTAACTTTTGTGATTTAAAAAAAAAAAAAAAAAAAAAAAAATTGTATATTTTTTCTGAACGGAAAATAAAATTGTTAATGTTAAAATTTGTTTTATCAATTTTATACGTTTTGTTATACCACTGATAATAAGATATAAACTCTTAATTTACTAGTTTTTACAATATTTACTTTGTAGATAAAGTAAAAACTACTAAATTTCAAAAGATTAAACTTGACCGAAAAAAAAATAAAAATTCTAACTATCAGTCTATATTTATGTAACTACAAATGGAGCTTAAAGTCTTAGCGCAGTTGTCACACCGAGAGAAATTCTGTAATTGATATATAGAATATAAATTGTGGCTCCAGAAAAAATAGTTCCATGACATCATAATAAATTCTAGTCCCCTTTGAAAGCGAGTTCTAGAAACCCTTATTAGAATTCTAGAGCGTTTGCCTATATTCTTGAGGTCAAAGTTATGTAAAATTCTCTGCAAATAAATGCGAATAAATGAGGCGGGTTTCATCAGCTATAATCTTGGTTTGCTACCCAATTCCAGAAATCAAGCGAAAATTTTTCGTAATACAAAAGATTCAGAATATTATTTCACCGTCTAGAAATGTGTAGACTAGAAATTCTCGATCATTTCGTCTATTCAGTTTTTTGGCGTGCCTTTTGCGCATAGCTCGGAAATTTTTAGTTAAGGGATTTAGAAAATGACCAATTATTCATTCTAGATGAAGGCGGTATATATATATATATATATATTTTTTTTTTTTTCAGTGCAAAGGAGGAACCTTTCGACAATTTGAATTTAGATGCATCCGTACCTCCAATTTTTTTTAATCTATAGAATGCTTACAGCAGCATTAAAATCAAACGATTTGCAAAAATTCCAAAAACTCTGGTACCAGTCTCCAACTGTCATTTAATCATGTCAATGTTGTCCAGCAGCTTAATGTTCTAGGTTATAACAGTGAAAGCACATGTACACTGATATGCTTGTTCACTCTTAAAACTGTAGCTCTTAAATATAAGGCACAAGTAAATTATGCCTTCTATTATTCTAATATAAGAGGCTCACTGTCAAAGTGCCTATGATACTGGAAGAAATATAGAAGACACAACTAAATGTGAAAGGCACCGATCGCACTTCTATCCCGGTGAGAGACACAAACACGCATTTGTGCCTTTTAAAAAGCTGTTCAGATTCCCAGCGCTACATTTAACGAAACTGAGCATGCGTATCAACCTACCCCAGCATGCATCAGTGTTCCAATGGAGGATGTTTACTTTTGTGTTGGAAGAATGTATATCGCTTGAATTGAAGTTAACACGATAATACGAAACAATTTCTTGGACTAGAAGTAGCCAGCATGAACAGTGGATAGAAAATTACTCAGGGATAAAGTAAGTAAGTATATTTTGCTAAATAACAGTTTTATTCATTTGAATTTTATTTTAAAATTTAAATATAGTTTCTGCGTTGTATGCCACAAGTATATAATTTTTTTCCCTTTAAGTATGGTAAAAAATATTTTAATTTTGCATTCAGGGATGAAATTTATTAGAATTATAATAACTTATTTTTATTTTTCTTTAATGATATGACACATAAAAAATTTTGTGTTTTGTAAACTTAAGTTTTATCTGATGAGTATTTTTGTTACATCATCTTATTGAATGAGATTCTACATGGTGATATCAGTGAAAACATAGTCGATTTTTATATGTTAAAGTAATTTAATTCTTCAGCGTGCTTTTGTCATTACACTAGTGACCTGACCGTAAGGGGTTGCTCTCCGTGGGGGGTCTTTCTCAGGGAACCCATCCTGTATAATATGCAAGTTTCAGAGAAAACCATAGAAAGCTTCAAATAAATAGGTTTACGAGCACAACCTGGGATAAAACCCAGCACTTCCTGTACATCGCTTAATTTCAAGTACATTGCTTAAATTTAAGTTTGAACGATGATATAAAACAGTTTCTTGTATTGGAGGTAACCAGCATGAACAGTGGATAGAAAATTACTTAAAGATAAAGTCAGTATTTTTTACTAAATAACAGTTTTATTCATTTGAATTATATGTTAAAATTTAAATATAGATCGTGCGTTGTATGCTCCAAGTATATACCTTTATTACTTTAAGTATGCTAAAAAATATTTTAACTTTGAATTCAGGGATGGAATTTAATATGCTTATAATAATTTATTACTTTCTTCTATATGTAATATAGAGAAAGTATTGCATTCGTGAAAATTTTCGACCTCCGTTTTTTGATAGATTTACGCGTTTTGGGATGTCCTGAACACGAATTGATAGTTTTTAGAAAATGTCTGTCTGTCTGTATGTATCACGATTTTTCTGGACACTAGCTCACGAACCAATGAATGAAATTTAACCAAACTTGGTAATTAGTTGCACCCTGACATAAACTGGTGCTGATTAGATTTGGGGATCAATCGCTCAAGAGGTGGCGTTGTGATCGCATTTTTTGTAAACTTTTAACAAGGCAGTATAGGACAAAATTTCGTATAAATATGCATAATAAGAGTTATTTTAAACTCGTGATTGTAAAATTAATTTGAATTATTGTTAATAATAGTTAACTAGGAAATAATAATTAATAGTAAAAATAATAATAATTAACTAGGAAAAAAATCCTGTGCATGTGGGGGCATCGCTCCCCAACTGGGGGGAAGTAACACCCCAGGGGGGGGGTTAATTTCCAAGATGGGTATCTTTCGAAAGGTCTCGTCAATACCTTTAAAACGAATGGTTGAACTATAAATCTGTGATAATTTAAAACAAAGTTATCGATTTTTTTTTTACTTTTAACAAAAAAAATTTTTTAGTTGAAATTTAACCAAACTTGGTATTTAGTTGGTCCTTGACATAAACTGGTGCTGATTTCATTTGGTGATCAAACGCTCAACAAGTGGCGCTGTGATCGCATTTTTTCTAAATTGTTAACATGGCCCTTACTAAAATTTTAAGGTTTTATTTAAGTTTTTTTTAGGTTTCTTTAAACAGGTATTTTACAGGTTTTAGAGGTATTTAAAATAAGGTATTATCAAGGCTTTAATGGTGCAAAATAAAGCCATAATAAAAGCTCTATTAATACCTTCACAGGTTTCTCACGAATACCTTATGGTGTTTTTCTGAAAGTTATTGTAGGTTTTTTATAAATACCAAAAGGTTTTTATAAAATACCATGACTCATGTAGGTATTTTTAATATACCTACAAAGCTTTTTTTAAATACCTTCCCAATGTTTCTTGAAGGTTTTTTTTTTAGGTTTCTTTTAACAGGTATTTTACAGCTTTTAGAGGTATTTAAAATAAGGTATTATCAAGGCTTTAATGGTGCAAAATAAAGCCATAATAAAAGCTCTATTAATACCTCCATAGGTTTTCCCCGAATAACTTATGATATTTTTCAGAAAGTTATTGCAGGTTTTTTATAAATACCAAAAGGTTTTTATAAAATACCCTGACTCATGTAGGTATTTTTAATATACATACAAAGCTTTTTTTAAATACCTTCCCAATGTTTTTTGAAGGTTTTCTTTAGGTTTCTGTCAAAAGGTATTTTACAGGTTTCAGAGGTATTTAAAATAAGGTATTATCAAGGCTTTAATGGTGCAAAATAAAGCCATAATAAAAACTCTATTAATACCTCCATAGGTTTTTCACGAATACCATAAGGTATTTTTCAGAAAGTTATTGCAGGTTTTTTATAAAAACCAAAAGGTTTTGTAGGTATTTTCAATATACCTACAAAGTTTTTTTTAAATACCTCTCTGATGTTTTTTGAAGGTTTTATAAAGGTTTCTTTACACAGGTATTTTATAGGTTTTAGAGGTATTAAAATAAGGTATTCTCAAATACTTAATGGTACAAAATAAAGCCTTAATAAAACCTGCATTAATATCTATATAGGTTTATCACAAATACCTTTAAAGGCTTTTATAAAATATCATGAATCATTTAGGTATTTTTAAAAGCCTTCAAAGCTTTCTTTTAATACCTCCCCAATGTTTTTTTTTTTTTTTTTAGTTTCTTTTCATAGGCATAAGTTTCTCAGAAACACCTTGAAGTACTTTAAGAAATTGCAGGTTTGTAGGTATCAAATATCCTATAGTTTTTTTTTTTTTTTTTTTTTTTTTTTTTTTTTTTTTAACACTTTGCATGTTTTGTACAAATACATAACGGTATTTATATTAAAATATCCTATGTTTTTAATTGATATCTAAGAGGGATTTTTTTTCTTTTTTTAATATCCCATAATTTTTCTTTCCCCCAGTAGAGCCATGTTTTTTGTATGCTCTATCTACCAATAAACATTTTGACATTCTTTTAATTGCAAGTTTTGTCAAATATCTAGAAAAAAAATTCTTCGTAAATCATCTGGAATTTTTAGAACTATAAGGAACATGTTATGCTTCATATTCAGTAAAAGTTTTGCTCAGAAAAGAAAGAGAAATAGTAAAAAAATTCATGTAATATACATTTGCAAATCTTTTTCAAAGAAATGTAGAAAAACAAATAAAAAGTTCAATTAAATGTGCACTTAATCCTATAAGTGTTAAGTCCGTCTATTTCCAGCATGCATGAAAGGCTAATGCAGCTAAATTTTGAAATATATGTTGCTTTTTTCAAGAAAATAAGATTAATAAACATGTGTAGTATACAGTATTAAATTCTCATATTTATACTGTGCATAGTACTAATTTTATAAATCATTAAACAGATATACAAAAAAAATGGCTAATGCTGAAAGGGTTAAAAATATTCTAAATATATTCTTAGTTGAGTATTGAAATGCATTAAGTTCACAATTTTTAATGAAGTTTTGTGGACAAAAATAATAATAAAATATTAAAAAGGTAAACTGTACATGTGTATATATATATTCCCCTAAAAGACATTAAAAAAGAATGTGTTGCAGAAAATTAATTTGCAGTATATTGTTATATATACAGCTATGACAAGGCCAAGCATATGCAGTGTTCATCTTAATTGGTAAAATTAATATTTCATATTAATTGTAGAGTTGAGGAAGAGTAGATCTTTGATTCTTATTCATTTGTTTTACATTTTTATATTTAAAATGTTCTACAGTATAGGATCCGTTATCCAGAAAGCTTGGGGCCTGAAGTATTCTGGATAAGGGGTTTTTTCCGTAGTTCGGAACACTTTATTGTCAGTATGAAAAATGCATGAAAAAATTTAAAAAATAGTAGTTATGAATGATATAGTATAGAAATATATTAATTATAAATTTAATTTAATGAATTAGTACTTACACAAAATAAAACATTTTTAATTATAATTTAAATTGCAATTTAATAAATGAAAAATAAATAAATCATGTATAAAATTTAAATTCAGGGAGCAGAATCCTTATATTTCAATTTTGAGAACATTTCTGTAATAGTTTTTTGTTTATAACGAGTTTCTTGTACAAGTTGCTCTCGTATTTTGTACACTGACATAATTTGCTGTTCATGGAAGTAACTTCTCTGTTGCATCCCAGAAATGAGCTGCTCAGTGTAAAATATGAGTTTCTCATTCGAAATTTTCTCAACTATTTCAACTTGATCATCATCATCACTTTCAGACATATCTGTCACCATTTCACAAATCTCACTGTCAGACATCTGATGATTGACAGGAGTGTTTTCATCAGCATTCAAACAATCCTCTATTGCCTCTCGACAGAATTGCAGAATCTGGCAGCATTCGTAATCTGTTGTTTACTGACACTGCGTTGATCACAATGGTGGATTCACCGATTTTTAACGTGGAAAAAGTTTCCGATTTTTCCTACGCTCAGTTTTTTTTTTTTTTTAAATGAAATTTTGTACTTGTTACTTGTCCATATTTAATAAAATATGGATCAATTGAAACAAAAGTCTCAAAGCTATTAAAAAACAAAAAAGAAAGAACGATAATGGGCAATTTTCTGCTCACTATATTTCTTCAGAATAAACAATTACCTTAAATAACATTTAATTATAACTATTTCTTTTTTTTTAATATAACGCTTGTAAACAGAATAAAATTTATATACAGATACAAGTTTTATTCAGAAGTAGGTAGCAGTACATCTTTTCACTCCTAAATTATGCCATAATTAAAAAGTTTTGGTTAGCATTTTGCTTTCCGGCCGAGCGTTCTAGATACCAGGACGCCGGATAATAGATCCTGTACTGTATATGTTATATATCAAACAGATAAATGAATAGAATACAGTAATATTTTAGATTTAAAATATAAAGTAAAAGAACATCTCAGAATGAGTACACACTACAGTTATAACAGCATATCTAGAATTAATAGAATCAATTTTACTCCTATCCCCAACACTGATTTTTATTCAAGGTAATTGCTCTCTAAATTCTGAATACAGTTTAAGCTTGTTAATGTCAACACTGTTGATGTGAATTACTTTTAACATGAACTGCTTCCACAATACCCATCAAAATAAAGATTAGTTTCTGAGTTACTGATAGCATGAACTACTCACAACCTAAACATATTTTTTATTCCCCTTGAGATTCACATTAACGAGTTTCAACTGTAATAGAATGTGAAGGCAGAAAATAAGGAAATGTTAATGCAGTTTTCTAGTAATAGTTTTAGAGCATTTTTGCAAGAAAAAATTCATAGTAGATACAAGAAATTTTTTTTTTACTTTTATCATGTACAGAAATCACAACCCAAAGGACAACAAATTAAGCAAATAATATCTTTTTGAAAGCAAAATGCCTGTTTTATTAAATCACCCACGGTGGCTTGTTTTTTTTTTCATTTTTTAGAATCAGCACTAGAAATTATCCATATATCAACTTGCCTGCACATGTTGATTAAATTAATGCACGTGATTGTGACATCACTGAAAGAGTATTATTTAGATTAGACTTTAACAAATCTTACATTTTCTGAACAAAATAGAATAGCCAAAGGAAATGGATGCAGAATGGGTATTTTAAAAGAAAAAAAAAAAAAAGAAAAAAAAAGGGTCTATTTATTTTATATTACAATGAAAGAAAGCAAAGAAAAAAAATTGCATATCAGCTTCATTCTTCACAAGGGCGTAACCAAGAAAAAATAAAATGGCAGTTTCTTCCATAAAAGCCTTGGCTCATACATTGTTTTTCTGGTTCTAGTACTCTAAAATAAAAAGAATATGTGAAGAATTTTTGAACATAAAATGTAAACAAGAATATTACTGGAAAAAAAAAAAAAAAATGTGGGAATGTAACAATTGGATAAAAGAAGGCAAGATTTCATTAGAAAAAAGGCAACAGGGTAGGCTGCCTGCTAAAATTGTCTTATGATCCTTGATTGATCTTTCGACAAAGAAAAAAGGAAAATGTGAATTTTAATATACTTTTATTAAATATAGTTTTATTAAAAATACAAAACAGATATTAAAACAAAATAAATATACAGAATTTTTATAAATGACAAAATTTTATCTATTAATCTTGGTACTTCTGTGCTTTCTATTGGATCTGGATTCTTTCAGGAATTATATCAAAGCATCCTGTTAAAAATAAATAAATAAAATATTTATATACATTGCATAAATATTAAAGTACTGTAAAATCTTGAAAGTAACCCCATTTTCCAAAAGCGCAGATGTGCTGATCTAGAAGATGAAAGTAGGTTTGGATGAAATGGTGAAAGGTAGATTTATTGGTGCCATGTATATGCACCTGGTGGTAAGGGGGTGAGTATATTTAAGAAAATGGAATAATTTCCCTTTGAGCAAGAAAAGGGGACTTACATTCAAGGGAGGGGTTATTTTCAGGATTTTACGGTAAGTTTCATCAGTATAGAAACACAAAAATTAAGTACTGTATTTACATGCAGATTATATGTTAAAAAACTTAAATTTTTAGTGTGGATTATTTCCCATAGCACACACTTTTTTTTTTTTTTTTTTTTTTTTTTTAAGCAGCTGTCTCATCAGAAATTTACATCAGCTAGAGGTAAAAATACTTTCAGATTGTGTATGTACTCGGAAAAAAATGGAAATGCTAATGATTAGTTTAGATTTGACATATCCATGCTAAGAAAAGTGGTTAATCATGTGTATGAACTCATCTATTCTGACAATCACATATTCGTTAGTGTTTGGCCCACGTATGACATATCTGTGCTGAGAGGAGTGGTTTCTGTTTTCATATTACATTTTTCTAGCCTTATGACAACAAGCTTCTGGTTCTGTTTATTTTTATTAAAATTCTACTGTTTTTGTGTTTATTTATTTATTTTTTAACTGAAAAATAGCAGTTATTATTATAAGCTATTTTGTATTTAATTTATAATACTTTTTTTTTTAATTTTCATTACAATTATCTTTTAAATAGAATGCTATTCTAAATAAAGAGCAAGGCAGCTTATTAATAAGTTGCCTAATCATAACATTTAAACAGCAATTATTTTTAACCTATTAAATCATTTTTTATGTAATGCACATCTCTCTCCTAATAGATAATTACCAGGAAAATCCCCAAAAAGAAACAAATATATTAAATTTTAATTCACTAAAACCTCAAAAACAGAAGTTTTTATTATTATTACAGTCGTTCGCACTTAATTGGGTAACGGATAATCGAATATCCCGCTTATCTATATATTAATAGGCAAGCATAAAATTTGTGGTCTCTTTTTAACATATTAATTATGGGAGTAGAGGGTTAAAAATGGTATCATTCGAAAGGTGTGGATAGCCAGATGTGGAGAATACAAAAATTATTTCCTTATGATGTCAAGAAGGTATTTAAAAATACTTTTATTGTTTATCCATTTCCCCCCATTTTTCCCTTTCATTTACGTATTCTTTTACATAAAAAAATACCTAAAATTAGAAAGTTGTTAAATCTGGCAATTTCTTAAAACTCAAATAAAACCATAGACACAGTAATTTGTATAATGTAGCATCACTATACTCTTGACTATAGATTTTTTATTCTAAAATAAAACAGCCATTAAAATGGAAGAAATCTGAGTACATGAGTGGTAGATCAAAAAACAACAGTTAACAGTATAAACAACAGTTCTGAACAGTATAAACTGAAAAGTTTATATTGTTCAAAATAAATGCAAGTAAAAAAAAAAAGGATTTGATTTATGAGAGTTTTATTTTTTTCTACTTTAATTGCGATCTAATTAATTTGAAGACATTTTTAAGTAAAAACAATGCATTTCAATTAACTGAAATTGACTACTTTTTAAAATAAATTTATTACTATACGCAAGCGATGTGATGTCCATGATGTCCATGCACTGACCATCCATGGTGCCAAGCAAAAATTTCCTATGTTAATCGTTAATTGGTTTAGTTTTAAACATTAATGAAAATTATCTCCCGATTTAAATCCCCTTATTTGTGTATAACTTTATATAAGTTACTGTCTGTGTGTGTTAGGTTGTGTTATATTTTTTTCTGTCAAATTAATAAAAATTTAATTTTAAATTTCAATGCTCTAGAAAAATAAAATGGCAGACTTCCACTTCTAAACATATACATTTCAGTTCAAAAGAATGAGATTCATTTCAAAGGAACAGATTTAATATATGCCGTCCTTGGGGAAAAATAAATATATAAAAGATCACTCAATTATCTGGCAAGCATATTTAATTCCTTTCAAAAAAACATTGTTATTTTAAAAACTTACATTAAGAGAGCAATCAGTAATATGAAACTATTTCGTACAATATATATGTATTACAAAAATACACATTGGACATGTATGTTTTTTGTATTACATTTTTGATCACCAAATACACAAAATGCCAAGGACGAAGAGATATCAAATTTATGCCCGTTTTGTTTCTAGAAATTTCAAATTAAAATTTTGTCAATTTGACAGCAAAATTATTTAATCTAACATATGTGCACAATAACTAATTTGTAACTATACCCAAATATGGAAATTAAAATCAGGAAATAAATTTCCTCAATAAATTCACTAAATTCCGCAAATTAGACGAAAAAAAAAAAAAAAAAAAAAAAACGTGAATTTCCAGCAAAAATCACATGCCTGGAACGTCAGTATGAGGTAGCTGGAGAAAGAAGAATTAGGCACGGCTCGTGGTGAAAATTTTGAAAAATTCAGGAGATAGTAATGTTTTTCGGGAGTTCAGGAGATTGCTTCAAAATTCGGGAGTCTCCCAAATTTTTCGGGAGAGTTGCCAGCTATGTTATTTTAGTAATAACTATTAAACAAGATCAATGAATACCATGCTAATTGGAAAAATCATGTGCAGAGTATGAAACGTGAAAGACTATTGAGAGCTGCCTTGAACTACATTCCAAGGGGCAAGCAAAACTGCAGCAGACTCAGAAAACAGTAATTGGACAAAGAAGCCGCAACAGGCTCCTAATTTAATCTTTGAAGAAGATGATGGTGATGATAATTTATAGTAAAAATAATTTAAACATTTTTTAAAATGTTTTTAATTTTAATTTTTTTTCCTTCGATTTTACATTACCATAGTTTAAAAATATACTATTCTAAACATTTTTGCCCAGTGGCAGAAACACCGCGACATAGTCGCGAACACAGAAAAACGGCTTGCGGACAGTTGTCTGCACTGAGAAAAAAAATTTGTCCACAACTTTCGGATAACAATTCACTTATAAAAATTTCTGTTTAAAAACTAAAACTAATACTTATATTATTATAATTATTTATAATTGTGTTGTGTCAAACACTGCTATAAAATATTTAATTGAATGAGATTAATTGAATGAATACAATTGTTTATATATTGTTTTGTAGTAAAATTGTATTCGAGATTGTTGCACGAGATCACCACTGATGTTAACATCCCCCCCCCCTCCCCCCATCAGCTATCAAACTTTTTGAGAGTAAGCCATTTTCACCCATGATTACACACAAATTTTGCAGACGGATTATGAAATTTTAAAAGCCTGTCGCAGACAGCTTCAAAACTTTCTGCCATTGGGCATTTTTGGATATTACTTAGCAGCTTCACTCGTAAATTAATTTTTTCAAAACATATTGTCAAATTATAATATTATAAAATTTAGAGGGAGAAATTATAAATTTACGTAGACCATGATTTTTTTTTTTTTTTTTTTTTTTTCAAATTTTATTTCACTAAATTTAAAATTTTACAGAAATTTTGATATTGTTATATCTCTGCAAAATACATATATACAAATTTCCATAACTCTAAAACAGTTAATTATGCCCGCAATTCTCTTAAATGAACAATTATTTATATTAAGCATAAAACATTCCTTTTAATAATGAAGCATTGCTGTTATCTTAGTGAGAAAAAATACTTCCAACTAGCAAACCCATGAAAAATTTTTACACTTTCTTTTCTTATTAACCTTTAAAATTTAAACTCTTAAATCTTAAAAACAAATTCCTTCACTCAATTTAAATTTTAATACATCAAAAGTCAAATTACCTGGAAGAATCAAATAGGGTTCGATTTAAGTAGTATTCCATTACAATTTGCAATGTAAAACCACCATAACTGCTATATAAAATGTATATGGATTTGCAACCATTGCTAAGCATAGTCAGGGACCCTGTGGCAGAAATTTATTATGCTTTCTGCGACAAGCTTCATCAACACCAAAATCTTTCTGCAGGAATAGTTTGTGAAGTTAACATTTATGAATTCAAACTAAATTATTTTGAAATAGTAAATAATATTCAGTATAACCAATGTATTTAAATTTTAACTAGGCACAAATGCATATATCTGCACTATTGCAAGAAAATACTTTTTTTTTTTTTTTTAAAGAAAGGTGAAAATAAATCTATTGATCTTAATTGCTTCAGATTTTTTGCTCATATTGATATACCATATTGTTCATAAAATATTCAATGAATTCAAACCATAAAATGCAGTAACACATCAAAAATAATCTGCAATTTTTTTTAAAGCATATAAATCATGAAATGTCTAAATTAAACAAATGTTACAAATACTTTTAAAATTTCATTACTTTTTTTTATATTAAATATATATATTTAAATACACAAATGAACATTTTTCATAAGGTGCAAACCAAACAACATACAATATAATACAGAACTCAAAATTAAAATACAACAAATTAAAAATAAAAATTAATATAGAATACTAAATATCATAATGAAATATAAATAATTTACAACATTTATAGTTTTTGAGATTATTAGAAAGATGCACAATAACATTCTAATACACAAGATCCATTTTTTGTATTATTTACAAATAGCATAAAGATGTGTATTTGAAATCTAAAAAAATGTGATTTGACATTAAAGAATTTAGAATGTATAATTATACCATCATTTAAATACATAAAGTAAAACAGAATACAAGATCTAAGTAACACAATTATAGACAAAGCATAGTCGAAATATTTTCATAAAGATTGAGGCAAGTGAAATATTTAATTTTTAAGGAGATGTTGAAATCTGAAATGTAACAGATTTCATGGATAAAATCTATAATAGAAAATAATAATTACAGATGAATGAAATAAATAGAAATCAATTAAAAGTAATACTTGATATTTTATACGAATAAGTAAATAAAAATAAATAAATAAAAGCATTTTCTGTTTAATTAGTATTTATTCAAAACAACTACTATTAGATAAGATTCCTTTTGCTTACAAAAATAAAATAAAACAAAACAAATAATAATAATAATAATAAATAAATAAAATATTCAACAAAAGCTTTGGTTTGATTTTTATTCAAAATAACTATTTAATTTGGAATATTTCAATAAAAAAAAATAAGCATTTTTTAAAAATTCAAATGTTTAAAAAATGAAATGAACAAGCTGTAGAAACTAATGATAAGAGTATTTTTGTAAAATAAATTAATAATTTTTTTAACGACTTTATATGCTTAAACAACAAAATTTAAAGCTAAGAATTTTAATCACAATTCAAAAACTTAATGATTAGTAAAGAAAAAAATTAGAAAAGTTACCAATTTTATAACTTAAGATACCCATTAACATTTATTGCTAAGATCTTTTACTACATGTAAAATGCTAAATATCAATAAAGTATTTTTAAAATTAATTTCTTAATTTTCTAACAAGGTTTGAAGCTTGATTTTTTATTTTGCGTATAACTAGACGTTACAAATTTCTCCATAGTCTTATTTCTGTATATATTTGTGAAATTTATTGCATAGTTTGAACCAATCATTAAAATTAATGCAGCTTTAAAAAATTTACGTGTATTTACTACCACGCACGTATGCACGCTTCGCATACATTAAAGAAAAACACTAGATGCTACTAATTTGTCGTGCGTAAATCAGAAAATGTATGAAAATCGGTACAGCAGCAATCACGCACTTAAAAAAAAAAAAATACTGGTTTCACTGTAGCCATTTTGTTATGCATGAATCTGAAAATGCATGAAATATGGAAAATGGTCGCAAAGCCACATTCTTCGAAAAAACATCTTTTTGCAATACAATAAATACACACGACACGAGCGGCATGCGCGGCGTGAAAACAAAATTTGGAGACACGAAAATAAAGTTCCGATGTGAAGAAGTTACCAGTGAAAAGTGTTGATACACCGAATCATATCACCGCATCACGAATCGCTAATGCATGCCGTATCAAAGCTAACCCAAATGAGTTACATCCGCTTTGTCTCCTCTCTTTTTTCAGGATTGAGGCTATCGTATCTGCAGAAACGAAAATTTGTTCTGCAGAACAGTTTATAAACCATTCTTTGAGTTTCTCTCTCTCTCTCTCTCTCTTTTAAACACAATAGCAAAATTTATTTGACTTAAGTAAAATCTTTCTGCAAGAACATTTCTGTTTCTGCGACATTGTCGCCGTGTTTCTGCCAGGGGGAGTCAGGGGTAGTAGTGACTTCAGAAAAATTTCAGGACTCAATTTTTATACAATTTCAGGACATAGGGGAGAGGGGGGGCACATGTGAAGTTTTTTTATTTGTTTATTTTATGAAAAATATAAATTTCTCGCAGCAAAAACGTCCGTATGTTTAAATAGTCTTTTCTTACAGAATATTTTCAGATTTTTTACTAAAATATATCTTTTCTTTACTTTATGGCATTTGAAAAAAAATTACTTCAACCGTTCACATGTGCCCCCTCCCCCCTTCCATAGGGGCACATGTGAACAAGATTGAAAAAAACAAAACTATCATTTTTCAAAGAGAAAATTTTTACTATAATATATTTTGGTACAGATTACATTGATATGATCTGCAGTCCCCTGAAATATATTTTAATAAAAATTCAATGCACATTATATTGATCTAATTTAACAGAAAAGGACACTGAAGACAATGCTTGTGATGTACCCCTGATATAGATGGTTAGGGCAATTTCATTATAAAATCATCTCTTTGGACTATTGCTGTATCATAATTTTCAGGAAAAACATAGGTTTTTGTTTATTTGTTTTCGCATAAATGTCACACATGTTTCATCCGATTCTAATTTTTTGATCCGACCAACATAATGTACTTCAGTATTTCTTGTGGAAAATTCTACAAAAAGAAAATCATTGATTTCCAAAATAGATGGTGAATAATTTAAGTCGACTCCTAAGAATTCCTCCTCTTTATTCAAACTACATTCAGAATCTGACTCAAAGCATAAAAATTTGTTTTTTCGCAACTTCTTTGTTTTCCTCAAAAGTTGTAATGTGTTTTTTCCTTTCTTCTGTAATGCTATTTCCTGCTTTTTCTTTACTTTTTCTACCTTTTCGCTTGTACCCTTAGCAATTCTATCTTTTTAGTGTATCAGTTAGGATACGTAATTTTTCATTTTCGTTTCTTTAAATTACTAATTTGGGCTTTTGTAGTGTTCATGTTATGCGTTTTTCAAAGGGCGCCGCGCCGCGCCCTGCCCTATTTTGTTTTAACGCCGATGCGCCCTGTCCTTTTATAAAGGGAAAAATGCACCTTGCCCTTTTTTTTCAGGTGAAAATGCACCCTTCAATTTTTCTAAATGAAAATGTGCCCTGTATTTTTCCATCTGTTATATCGTTATTTTTTAAAGATATTTTACCGTTTTCGCTGAGAAATATAAATTTATAATACATTTTTATCTGGTGTAAAACCGGTTACAATTATTTCCCTTTTCATCTCAGACAGTAGTTTGGCGTTTGAAATGGTGTTGCCACAAAAAATTCATACTTAGTTAATTTTAAAAAATCTAATTGTTGTACCGATAAGCCGCTTGCACACTTAAATTCAGAAAAAAATCCCCTTTCATTTGGTACTGAAATCGTAACGATCGGACAAATATTTCTAATTTATTTTCCACTTTTTCTAATTTTAACTCTGTTAAAATATCTTTTTTTATGCAATGGCGGTGAATTCTCAGTCATTGAGATCGCTTTTAGATTAGACATGAGTGGACATTTTAATTAATATCTCCACAACTAATTAAAATTTTTAAATTCTGTTTCGAGGAGGAACTCGGAAAGGCTTCAGTGCATCAGTATGTCAATTCTTGTACTTCTGCGTTCAATAGGGGCTGAACGTATAAAAGAACAGACAGACAAACCTTTCCTTTTATTATTATAGGTGGTCAAAATTTTTCATATGTATATCCAGGAACAGAATTATATCTAAAGTTCGGAACAGAGTTTTTTAAAAACTTTTTTTTTTTTTAAGCCTAACCCAAAAGGGATTTTCTATATTATACCTAGAATAACACTATTGGGTTACTATAAAATAATAATATAAATATTACTATAAAATAATAGTAATTAATTATTATTAATTAAAAATTAAATGATCTTCATATTCTTAATATTTGGTTTGGTCTAAACTGAGGAATGTTAAAAATTTTGTAGATGTCTGTGACAGGTTTTTAAAATTTCTTAATCTGTCTGCGAAATTTGCATGTAGTCAGGGGTGAAAATGGCTTACACTCAAAAAGCCTGAAAGATGATAGGAGCAATCTGGAGGAGGGGGGGGGGGGGGTAACAATAATGGTGATCTCATGCAACAATACACAATACATATTACTTACAAACTTTGAATAAACACCATAAAATGCAATAAACTCCCAACAATTGTTTCGGGTCGAAAAAACACACGACCCTTCATCAGGCGAATAAAGTAAGCACGAGTGCTGCAGTCAAAGCCATTTTATGGTGTTTATTCAAAGTTTGTAAGTAATATTTTTTACAACACCAGTTTTGTGGTGCTTTTTTATTAAATACACAATACAATTTTACTACAGAACAATACAGTATAAACAATTATAAAATAATAAGATTAACTCATTCAATTAAATATTTTATAGCAATGTTTGACACAACACAATAAAAATAATTATAAATAAAAAAAGTATTAGTTTTAGTTTTGATACAGAAATTTTTATAAGTGAATTTTGAAGTGGAGGAGAAGATTTGGAGCAGTTTTAGATGAAAATAGCACTTTTCTACGTTCCCATAGAATCTCAGTAACAGGTAACAGAAGAAAAGAATACACGCATAATGCTGCCTATCAAGAGAGATCTAGGCTCCTTGGTCGCCCTTGTTAAGTACTGTTTTATGTGTTCCTACCAAGGCACCTATAGGGGGCTGTAGAGTTCCTACCAGAGAGCGTCTAAGAAGTCATACATCGGTAGCACATTGTCGTGGGCGAAAAATGCAGACAATTTTTTACAGGGTTGGGTTTCTTCCAGGACAGTGGAAAAAAACTGGAAAAAATGGAAGAAACCAACAAAAAAAAAAAAAAAAAAAAAAAAAAAAACAGAAGCTCAAAATTGAAACGCATTAACTATATATTAACTCAAAGCATAATATAGTGTCAAATCAAAACTATAATTCAATTAATATTAAAAATATTATTTTTAGAAAAATAACTTTAAATATATACAGGTTATGCATTCTTACTAATTATGGGTAGGGTGTTTAACAATTTCTACCATTTCTGTAAAAAAGAGAAAAAGAAATCCCTACAAGTTCTTTAAGTATAAAAATGCTTAATTTTATATGTGAAGATTACTGTGCAACATATTAAATTAAAAAAAGAAAATGTAATTAATTAAACATTAGCTATTTGTTAAATGTACTAGCATTATTTCAATGCTAATTTTTAAATCCTAATAGTTTTAGAATGTTTTGCATAGATATTATATTATATATTTATATTATATGTTCAAGTAGTACAAGTGATAATAGTTATGGAATTTAAACAAAATATTTATTCACTTAATATATATATATATATATATGGCCTCTAAGCTGGATAACCAATGAACTGTATCCATACATCAAAATACTTTTAAACTCCCCTGCAAATTCTACAGGATAAAATAAAAATAATAAAAAATCCATATCTTGCATTCATACTATTCTAAATTAAGAAACAGATTGCAGTATTGAACTGCTAAAAAGCTTTTTATCTGTTATACTGTATATGGCATTAAAGAAAATGAGGTTTTCGATGACATTTTTTCATACAGTTAATTATTGCATACCTGTTTCCTTAATTAACTGAATGTTAATTAAAAGCTCTTTTATCAGAAAGTAAGCAATTGATCCTTACTATTTACTACCAGTTAAAGATATAAAATTGTTTAAATTATAAAACTTTATACTGAATAAATTGAAATTGATTTCTTCAATGGATTTTGAATATTTTAGAGAGTGATCTGATCTTGGCTAAAACTAAAAATATCATATAATTATGAATTTAGTATATATAATTAATAATTAAACTTTTATAAGCATAATAAAGTTTGCTTTAGGCTGTTTATAAGAAAAATGCATCCATTGTATCTTACAAAGCTGCAACTTATTACTATATGATAATTTTTTAAAGAAAAACAATTTCTTCCATACCTTCCACTTGCATGAAACCTATTTCTTCCGACCAGTTTTTTCCATCTTGGAAGAAACTTGCCAACCCTGATTTTTTATGACTACAGACAAAAACTGTCTGAAAGTTGCAGGCAAATTTTTTATTTATTTATTTATTAGTACAGACAAAGAGTGTCCGAAAGTTGACGACTAATTTTTTTTATTAGTGCAGACAAAAACTGTCTGCAAGCCATTTTTCTGTGTCCGCAACTATGTCACCATGTTGCGGTGTTTCTGCCACTAGGTTCTACACTTGTGTGCCAAGATTTGATCCAAGTTTTAATTTTTGGGTCCCATTTTTATGAAATTTTTATTTTAAAATATAAAAATAATAATAATAATGTAACATGTTCTATTTTGTCAGACGTTCTCTATACCTAAATGTTTACCATCAAGTTAAAGTTAAGAGTGTTTCATTTGAACCGAGTTATAGGTAATAATTAAAAAGGATTCCGGAAGCATGAAAATTTTCTACAATAAGACCATTTTTATAAAACTAAATCTTTTAAAAAGGCTGTTTTTATGAATTTGAAGTTTGTGAGAAGCAATAAAAGAATCTCATTTTTTGCCTGTATCAAACTTTACAAAGACAACATTATATATATTTTTTTTAGTTATGTTATGTTAAATATTTGTTGTTAAATCCTTAGAATTTTAGGCAAATAACTACCACCCCCCCTCCTTTATATATATACATATATGACTTAAAAATACAAAAATTACTTGCAATTTTGTTAATTTTTTCTCATTTTTTTTTCTTCAAAACCATTTTGTTCATACACTGAAGTTGAAAAATTATTACATATAGCAATATCAAATTGGCATATATATCACTAATACGATACTACATATTTAATGTCAAGTAAAAAATAATAAATTATAACCCCCCCCCCCCCCCAAAAAAAAAAAAAAAAAAAAAAAAAAAAAAAATCTGTAACAATGCATGTTGTGAATATTCTTTTTACAATTATTATTACATAAAATAGTCTTTTGAGTTGTGCACAATTGTACCTTATAGTAAAACATAGTAAAAATTCAATATAAATATATATATGTATTAAACACTTGGAATTAGAAACCATTTAATCAGATATTGTAACTCTTCCATAAGCATGTTTCACATATTAAAATCTAAACATACTTATAAAATTTTAACTATAAATACTTTTTCCTGCTCTGTAGGTTAAATTTAGTGTATTTTATTGTATACTAGCAGCCTTCAGCAACCAGCTGGTTCGTGATCCTTGAAAAATTTTACTTTATAAAACTCTCGCTCGCTGGCAGCGCCTTTTTCCCATTTTAGGTCCTACAACAGCTTATTGACATATAGAGCAAATAGCTTTATTGAAAAATTTAACCATAATAAATTCCTGCTTAGTAGTGCTTGCAACACCTTCTTCCTGTTTCAATATCTGAAACAGCCTATTTACTCACCTTGTTACGATCTTTGAAAATTCTGACCAGCAAAGTTCAGTCTGGTGGTGCCTGCGGCACCTTATCCTCATTTTAGAACTTTATGGTTAGTTAATAGTGGTTGCAGGGGTGAAACTACCTAGCTTGAAAAAACCATGAAAACTGTTCTTTGCATGCAGATAGGGAGATTTAATAATGATATATCATATGGCTACCTATATTAAGTGATATTTGCAGAGTTTGTAATACATTTAAAAGGCAAGTTAAACATTCAAAATGATAAATTTCTGTAAAAACAAAGTAATTTAACATGAAATTAAAAGACAACAAAATTTTCAAAAACCCTGAATTCAGGGGTAGCCCCTGAAAAGTTTCACCCCTGCGGTTGGTTTATACAGAAATAATAAATCTGTAAACAACATCACGGCATCTTTATTATAGCTCCCCTTGGTGACTTTTTAATTTTTAATAAAATAAAAGGGATCTTGCTAAGATGGCGGCAAAAATTTATAAGTCGCCATTGTCTTGCCAAGGAAAATATAAAAATTAAGTCATCAAACATGAATTATATTTTGAAACTTTTCTTTGACTGATTTAGTTTAAGTATCATTAGCATTTCATTCCACAAAACCTAATAATATTTTGGCTCTGGTGCAGGGTTGTTGATTTATTTATTTTTTATTTAAATTGGATTTTTTGTAATTTAAAATTAAGATTTATTTGATTTTAATGACTTATTATGTATTCATACATTATTGTACAACATTTGTATTTTATCATGTGTATGTGCGAGTATATATATCCACAATATCAATCATTTTACTTAAATTAAATTATAAAAATACAAATAATAGAATATAAAAATACAAAGAAATAGAATTGTTAAATATTTCTTGCTCATGTAATTATTTTTTGCCCCTCTCCCCATTTTCTTATCTCTAACTAGTGATCGGCGATCAGATGTTCTGCAGAATTCATTTGTTTCCCAATCTTCTTCCATCCACAACATAAATGTCAATATTCATTTTAAACTTGGTTTGTTATATTCTAGAAGTAGAACTGAAAGAGTTTAATATTTCCTACCCATGTAATTAATTTTTAACCCCCCCCCCCCTCACACACATATACATCTCCAGATAGTGATCAATTCTAGAAACAATAAAGAAATAGAAGTGCTCAATATTTCTCACATATGTAATTATTTTTAAACTTCATTACTGAACTTGATAATTCTACTTTTTTTTTCTCAATTAAATTAAATATTTATATTTAATATCTATTCCAAATGTTTAAACAAGGGAAAAAAATGTAGACTAAATTTTTCAGGTAGGAAAATTTTTTCTAAATCCATTTAAGAAAATTAATACTCAGTTGGTTTTATGAATTTTCGAAACTGATAATTAACTACTGTAGCTTTTTTAAATAGTATGATTAATGTACATAAATAAAAATCATATTTTATGTTTGTTTGATTTTTTTGTTGTTGTTGTTGACATGGAATTTTAATAAGGTTTTATGTGGATATAAATAAACTTATTGCAATTATATTAAAGAATTGTTTTCTGCTAATGAAAAAAATCCTGAAATTTTTAATGTAGACAGAAAGCTATAAATATATATATAACTGTTTAGGTAATCAATTTATTAAAAGTGACATTATCAATGTTCAATCAATTAATCAAACAATCATGTTAGCAAAACATTTTCAGCTAATTTCTAATTTTAGCAATTGTATGTCTGTTAATAAAATTAAATCTCAGATAATATACCAAAAAAGACTTTTTGCCCCCCCCCCTCCCTTTTCCCCAGACTCAAAATAGTTTTGTTTCCTTCTAATGCTAATCACATCTATTTTCCGTATGGAGATGTCACACTAGGTGAAATTTATTAATTGAATAAAATTTTTGTATTTCTCTTTCAATGAGACAAAGTAAATATTCTTGCAAAACACGAATTGTGTATGAGAAATAACATTATTTTGTTAGTGTGTCATCAATCATCATTATAGCCTACTATTTTCTGTATCAAAATGAAATTAATACTTAACTACGAAAGTCCACCATATATTTTTCCTCATTACTAAAACTTTAAAATCTTCTTTTTAATACTATAGTTATTAATAGCATTAAAAAGTTGCATTATATGCTACTATAACTACCCTATATCTTTATAAAACTCACTCTTAAAATACTAATAAGAATAAAATCATAAACACTCAAAGGAAATTCAAAAGAGATATCTTCTCTCAAAATTGAATCATTTTTCAATGATTTGATTTCTCAGCAAATTTTGTCTTTCTCCCACCTTTCATTTCAGATATTGAAAATTTTAAGCTTGAGAAGAATGAAAGTTTAAATAAAAATTAAAGGTTTTTTTTTTTTTTTTTTATCTGTGGAAGTGCATAATTTTTTTATTATTAAAATAATACAATAAAGGCCACTATTTCTTAATTTTCTGACCATATCATATGTGTTTTATGCCTTTATATGTATATAGATACATATTTTTTAATTATGTGTGTGAATATCGGGTATAACGTCGACACGCGAGTGGCCACTGAGTTAATCATGTTCAGTGGCCACTGGCCACTTACAAAAATTGTAAGTCTTGACCTCTATTTACCTGCCATAATTGCCCCACTTTACCCTAAGCATTTACCAATGCTTTTATTCAATCTAGTATCTTCATAAAAGAAGTAATTTTATAACAATCATATATGTGAATGGTGAGAGCTTTTGTACTTGGTCTAAGTAGCGATGCGGGGCAGAAAATTTTCCACTATGTTTTTCCGGAAAATTTTCAAAGTCAAAAGAGCAATTTTAGTTAATTTCTTACATGACATATTTAATCTTTTTTTTTATTAGTCACAGTACAATTATTAGTTATACAGTAATGTCAGATTGATAGACAATTAAATTGAAGTAAAAAACCTTTTTTAACAAAATAAAATTGTATGTGACATACCAGCCTGTAAGATCATGCAAAATAAATGACTAAAGAAATATTTCATAATTTTCCTTTTTCGTTGATTATCGAGGAAACTAGAAAAAGATTTGTGCGAACATGGCCCAGAAAAAGTTTCATCCAGGCCCAGTTCAAATCCGCAAAAAAAATTTAAGCCTGGTCTGGCCCGACAGTAAATTGAAAA
The DNA here is from genome assembly GCA_963930645.1 of Salticus scenicus. Classification (NCBI taxonomy): domain Eukaryota; kingdom Metazoa; phylum Arthropoda; class Arachnida; order Araneae; family Salticidae; genus Salticus; species Salticus scenicus. The sequence continues at coordinate 140,801,815 of OZ005656.1, read as the reverse complement.
ATTTAGCCTGACCCGCACAGACCTCTAACATGCCCTTTATTTAAATAGATTATTCATCTATCATACATGCAAAACAGACATTAAAAATTATTATAGTTTACTTATGTCCAATAGAATTCCTGGGATTCAACTGTAGAAAGGTCCCATTAATTATCCAGGTCCTTATAGCTGAAAAAGAAGGCCGTTGAAACAAAAAGAACTAATAGTTCGCAGCAAAACATATTTATTTTCTTTTGTAGAGTTTCATAAGAAAATGAACAGTACATTAATAGTGTAATTTCAGCATGACCATAAGTTACGAGAATGCAAAAGATAGGGGTGAGAGAGAGAGCTACGGGGTCACATGTTATACTGTCAACAGTTGTAGAGTGAATTCTCAAGTTGACTCTACTGCCATTAAGATCAGACTGTTGAATTACGCCAAGAATTTTGAAAAAGTGCCAAATTTATAGCCAAAGATATTCCTTTGTTTGTAGAATAATTTAATGTAAATATTTTGAACTTAGCACGACCGTTAAAAAAACTAACGCCAATCCTCAATGCCAAATTTTATCGCCAGAAGGCCGTTATTTAAGGGAGACACTCAGACTAGGATTTATTGCACATCCCGTGATAAAAAAATATAAATTACTCTTTAATGATATTAGAACGGAAATGTATTGCTTAATTTAGCTTCGAATAAATAAACATACGCAATTTAAAGGAATGAAAATGTAATTATGTATCCAACGGCTTATGACTGGAAATAATATTATTTTTATATTTTATTTATTAAATGATTTAGAAGAGCTTATAAATGTCATTTAAAAGGAAAGTATTATTAGAATTAAGATATTTATTATAGACAAAAGCGAATAAATAAAAGTAATTTAGAATTTCGTTATCTATTTTTATTAGCCATTTAATTTATTGAAAATATAATAATTACTTAATAAGTTATAATTAAAACTCATATATGTGAAGGAACGACTTCACATATTTCTCCCCAGCGACGAGAAAAAAAAATCGTCAAACTGGATGAAAATTATAAAAATATAGAACGCTCTCTCTCACCTTCACAACAGTGTAATACAATTCCAAAAAAAATCTGCATCCAATTGTGAGAAATGTAAAGTAACCTTTTGCTAAGCAAGGGAAAAAAAATTGTGGCATATAACAATAAATTCGAAAAAAAAAAAAAATCAATAATAATGACAGTTATGAAATCATGAGACATATTCAGTCATTGTCATGCCAAATTGACATATCTGAAACAAATTACATAATCAATAATTTATATAAATATGATATATAAAATGTGTAAAATATTAAAAAAACAATCATTTATTACAGTGTATGTATGTTTGATAATAAGGAAAAGGAAATCAGTAACCAGAAATATGAAAATCAAATAATTTTTGTATTTTGTTAATTTTCAAAAAAAATTAATATTGCATTAATATGAAAAAAAAATCAAATATTTTTGATTAAGAAGACCATTATCGTACACGTGAAAAATTAAATTCTAACAAAGTGAGCCAGAGAGTGTGTAATAGAACAATAGCTATGACAGATATGATGGTTTTGTGATGCCTAACTGAACATAGCGTACTGAACAATATGTGAAAAGGAAAAGCAGAAGAGGCTTCATGTTGTGCAAAAATGACAACCAGCATTCTGCAAAGTGACATAATGAAATGTCCCTTGTATGTGTAAAAATATGTGTAGAAAAAAAAAAATCTAGCCCTATGTCAGAATAAAAGCGCACATGTAAGAGTTCAAGAAAAATTATTTATTCTATTTTATTTTAACTTTTGTCTATTTTTATGCCTTCTAATTTATTTTGTTTTGCATAAATTTATGAACCAACTTTATTTCAATAGCTTGCGTTGGTAAAAAAAATATTAAAATTTACTTGTATGAAATAATTTCCTTTTCCTGAACAAAATTTTTATTAAATGAATTAGCATTTGAATTTCTCACAAAAATATGATCTCAATAATAATATAAATTTAATGCATAAACTTCTGAGTAGACCTGAAATAGGTGATAAGAATATAACTCATAAAAATTGTCAAAAATAGCAAAAAAAAAAATCTAAATATACTATTGTTTTTTTATAATTACAATTGAACTATTATTTTATCGAGCCCAATTAATATTCAATATCTTTCTTAAAAAGGATACTGTATGTTATACAGATAATTCCATAATACTGCTCAGTAAGAAATAGTCTTAAAAAAAAAGGAAGAAGAGTGAACCAGCCACATACTTCTGCACAGACTACTTCTTACAACGCACAGATGATTTCAAGGCCATTTAAAATACAACTGTGGTGCAAACCTTACAAAAAGAAATTATTTTGATTGAGAAATTTTTAAATAATTAAATATTTAATTTAAGCTGAAAGAAAACTTTCTGCAAGGGTTTTACTCTTTACACAAGGAAAAAAAATTTTGATAAAAACAAAATTTTAAAACTTACAGACTATGTACGGAAATTTCACTTTTTATGTATTTCCTTGAAAAACAAATAGGCTCAAAAAAAAAAAAAATGACGGAGTTTATTGCAAGTTGACAAAAATTTATTTACTTTTGTGTATGTGTGTATTATTATTGTAACTAGTCTTATAAAAAAATCCGTGTAAAAATTTAATAAAAGAAAATGCAATTATCTCTACATGTGAACCAATGAAATAGCAACTAAATAGGTCAGATAAAATTTTGTGAGTGTGTGTGTGTGTGTCAAACATTGGGTTGTGAGGCCAAGTTTGAGAATAATGAAGAAAAGCATGGAAAACATGCATGTGAAAGATAATGGAATACTATTGGATAAATTTGCATTATGACTGACAAACTGAGAAACCAGCCAATAATACAATAAATTTCTAACCCAAAAGAAAACATATACAGGAACACATGTAGAAACATAGGGGGAAAAAAAATTATAATTTTGTGTGTGTGTGTAAGAGAATTATTAATTATAGTGTTTGCAAACGTTAAAATAAACTGATCATGTTATTCAAATGAGATAAAAAAAATCGTGTGAATTTGTTAAAAATGAATCTTGTGAAAGAGGCGATGTGTTCACGCAAAGAATCTTTGACAACCAATGAAAATATAATTAGGAAATTATACAATCCAAATATTTCCAAAAGTCACATACATCCTCATGTTATTTATTTAAAATCTATTAAGTAATTTTATATCAATATCTTTTTTATTTATTATTATTTTCATTATTTTCATTATTTATTTTTGTCACCCGAAGTATTTATAGAACATGTGTTAATGAATTATAAGTGTATATGAAAGCCAATAAAACATAACCTTCAAAAATTGTTGTGAAAGTGTGAAATCCCCTACACAATTACAAGTGTTGAAACCAATATAATGGTCAAAATCCGTAGATTATAGAAGTCTTTAATATACTGACAACCAGAGCAACACAATTGTGCTTAGAGGGTAAATGTGTATAGGTGAAAATTAAAAATATAATCAAACGGGTGATAAGTTATAAATTATAATACTTAAACAATATTGTAAAAAAATGAATATCAACTGAAATAATTTGAACTATTAAAAATTTAGTATATGTCTGTAAGTGTTCCAAGAAATATTAAAATTGAAAAAAAATAAAAAAAATGCCACAAAAATAAATTTCCATTGCCGCAGATGAAAGCGCTAAAATTGCGAATTTAACGTGCACAGAAAATTATAAACAAACAGTAAAAGCAAAAAGTCATGACTAAAACAACAACACCATCTACTGAACTGAGCATATATGAACTGAGATGAGCTGAGCTGAGGTGAGATGAGCTCAGATGAGGCCTCAAAAATTAAAAAAATGCGCATAAAGTAAATATATAAATAGCTTCAAAGGCTATAAAATTGCTCAGCAAAATAATAATATAAAAACTCGAGTACAAGAAGTGTAATCTCACTTCAAAAAGGTGAATAAAAAGAATTTCACCAAATCAGCTGATAAAAGGAACAGTAAAATAAATCTGTTCACACACGTGCAAAATATGTTTTTTTTTTTTTAATCTCTAAAAAAAATACTGCAATTATTCAGCAGTGGGCCCAATTTGATGTTAAAGTAAGCTTACTATATATTTTGGTGTGATAATTATTTGCTAGCAATAGTAATAAAATATTCCCATATATATAAGATAGACATATTAAATATAAACACCAATAAACAAACATGAAATATCGAATAAATGCGATAAAATATATCATATGTACAGTAAAAATAAAAAAAAACTCTGCAATCAACGTATTTGAACTGAATGAAAAAAATATATCACTATTATTATTATTAGAACACAAACAAACTCAGGCGGAATGGCGAGAGTTTATTTCTGCTTCAAAAAAAAAAATTAAGCAGTCTTCCGTTTCTGTTTTTTTTTTTTTTTTTTTTACCTTATCACGATTACTCTGAAACTTTTCTTTTTTTTTTTTTTTTTTTACGTAAATGAACGAAATAAAACTATTATGCACATAAAATAAATTTCGTATGAAAGGTAATTAAGGGTTAAAATTTTAGAAAATGATGATAGGTTTCATCTAACAAAATTGAATGAATGTGGAAAAGAAATGAAAATTACTGGCCAATGTGTGAAATGAAAAATTACATTAGATGTCAATGTTCACGACCAGCATAAGAGTACATGGATTTAAGCGATAACATCTAACTGACAAAAATATATAATGTGTTATAAAATTTCTCAAGGTTTGTGAAATTAGAAAAGAATATAATTAAAACATGTGTTAAAATGTAACATTTTAGTTAAAATGGGCAAAGCAAATACTGTGTTATGTTATTATAAAAATTAAAACTTTTATGTTTATGTGTTTACTTATCCAAGACATACAACCAATTCTCTTTCTGTATAAGTGATTGTACATGATTATTTAAGAATGCCTGGTAAGTATAATAAATAAAACATTGAACCTTATGTTCAAGACTAACAAATTTGTTAGGTTTACATGAAAGTCAATGTACATAATATCCGAAAAAATGAGAAAAGAAATATGTAAATTTGGAAAATTGTGTGTTAAATTTATTTAGGACACTTGCATGCAACAAGATACGGCCAGTATAGATTCATAAAATATATTACGTACTGGATTTACATATTGTCCTGAATACATATAGTGTTAAAAAAAGAAAATTGTTGGAGATATAATCAATTAATTAATATTTTATTCAATATTTTATTTTATTTATTTATTCTGTCACTGTGTAAGTATGTATGTACCTATGCGTTGTGAGAAAGATCTTTTTATAGAAACAATATTAGTAAACAATAAGAAAAAAAATGTACCCTAAATAAAAACAATTCCATTCGATTTCTGTAAAAAGTTAAATTTTATGTAAAATTTAAATAGTAAAAATGTAAGTTAATTATAGGAATACTCAAATTAAATGAAGTTTAATGTAAAATCATGCAAACAAAGACAATCAATGCAGATCCCCTCACCAAGAAAAATTTGGCCAGTAATTCAAGATAAGGAAAAAAGCATTGAATGCCAACAACACAAGTGCAATTAGCAGCGCTACTAATGCACATTGTGGCACAAAATTACATAAACTTAAATCCTAACATATTAATTGTGCCTCTTTTAATTCAAGGACTTAAATTAAATGTATAAACCTAAATTATTTATTTGTTTAACTATTTTTAAATGAAAGGATAAATAATGGTATTTAGAGAAAAGTGTAGTGTTTTGACAGTTAGGTTTTGAAACACAGTGATGCATAAGATTATACAGCCCTTATCTTTAAGAAACCAATTGTAAAAAAAAACTTGATTTAATATAACCATGATAAGAAAAATAAACCCATTATCTTTAAAATTAAAAAAATGAATCTCAATAATTTATGTAAAGGTGTGAAAGTTATGTAACATATTAAGTAAAAAAAATATCAACTAAGTTCTCTAAAATATATTGCTAAATTTTGCTTTAAACTATGACCTTAAAAAGTAATAAAAAACATATAAATTTATGGAACAAAAGTATGAGAATAACTGAAATTATCACTCTAGTTATTTTATTTATTCATTAATTTGTTATACAATGGCAGTTCCAAGCAGGTTAAAATCAGTGAACAAAAAAAAAATATATGTGTGTAAAAAGAGGAGAAATAGGTGTCAAGATACCGACTGATATCAAAGCAAAATTTTGCGACACATCTCCCAAAAGTATATGTATGTGTATTTCCAACCTGCCTGGAAAACACCAACATGAGAAATAACTCAAAATTTAATTCTAAAATTAAAAAATTAATTAAATTCAATTATTGACAATAAACAGAATAATAAACATTTTTCAAAAGGAAAATCTGAATATGAAAATAAAAAATATACTGAAAGGTAATGCAAATTTGTATAGAAATTGCACACAAAAAAAAAAAATTATTATTATTATTTTTCCTTTTTGTATTATGAATAAAAAATCAAGAAATTTCTAAAAATTTATCATCACGCGTTGTATATCGGTATTAGCATAAAAATGAAAATATGAATATGAAAAATATAAAATACTATAATATGTAAATTTATATATATATATTACACATAAAATTTAAAAAAAGCAAGTTTTTCCCTTTTTTTTTTTTTTTTTTTTTTTTATCATTATTATTATTACTTTTAAAATTGGGAAACAAAAATATATTATATGGAAACAGAAACAAAAATATATATACAGAAATCTGACAATATTTAAGCATCCTTGTTGTTTGTATTATCTAAAAAGTTTTTAATTAATGATGCACCAAGAAAAAAATTATGTATCAACAAGGATACTTAAGAGTGAAAAAAAAAATATACAAAACACTCACCAACCTTTCATAATCTTGACCTGAAAATAAAACTTTATTTTTATTAATTTTAATAAGATAGGAAATTATTTTCTCCGCGTTCGGTTCTCCAATTACCCCTTCATTTTAGCAAGACCTTGTGTCCTGATGAATAGGTGCATATTTAATGATTTATTTCACTTGACGCAAAATTTTACAAATCTTTCAGGCCTTAGTTCTAAGTGATATTTCTCCTCACGAAAATTAATGTTCGATTCGCCATGCACAAAAATAACATTCCATTAGTGTCCACGGAAATGTTATCTCATGTATATGTTCTTTATTAAAAACATCATAAGCGGACATCGTTCTTTCCCGTATGAATATTATGTCTCAGCAGGACTTGAAAAAAACAAAAACTGTCGAAAAGACGAGTACTAAATTTGAAGACACTGTAGCAGAGAACATATGAAGCAACACAGGATGAAACAACAAGCTATGAAACCACAAAGGCCACAGTAGAAAAAGCGGCGGGGACTGCATCACAAAGCATTTTTTGGCGAATAGCAGAAACAGCGGCCGGCAAGCACAGAGTCGCGGAATATGAGATCAAAAGTTCTCTGACTAGAGTCGAAAAGGACCAGCGCCGGTAATCCATTAAAGGAGATAGACGAAACACTGTATGGCTCTCGCAAACATATTGCGTTCCAGAGAGAAATATCGGAGAGCTGATGGGTCGAGCGCAACCTATAAACACAAGCTGCTATTCTCGGCGTATTGTCCCATACACAGCAAAAAGTATTTCACGATGAGAGGATCAGAAGAGGACAAACTGCCGATACGATGCGTCCAATCCATAGCGTGCTCCAATCAGTGACATCCACAATGATTTTTCTCACAATTTAAAAATAATACAGCGACGACAAGTCATGTAGATCAAAATCCTTCAATTGATATTAAAAACCATCGCGGTAAATAAGTTTCCATCTTCTTAAAAAAATTGCTATGATTTTATATTAACTCATAAAGTCCTTTAAACAAACATGCCCCTCTCTCTCACCAATGCATCTCGAACTGGTTGGTCGCTGGTCTAGCACCAAAATGTGTCCAATAGAATTCCTGGGATTCAACTGTAGAAAGGTCCCATTAATTATCCAGGTCCTTATAGCTGAAAAAGAAGGCCGTTGAAACAAAAAGAACTAATAGTTCGCAGCAAAACATATTTATTTTCTTTTGTAGAGTTTCATAAGAAAATGAACAGTACATTAATAGTGTAATTTCAGCATGACCATAAGTTACGAGAATGCAAAAGATAGGGGTGAGAGAGAGAGCTACGGGGTCACATGTTATACTGTCAACAGTTGTAGAGTGAATTCTCAAGTTGACTCTACTGCCATTAAGATCAGACTGTTGAATTACGCCAAGAATTTTGAAAAAGTGCCAAATTTATAGCCAAAGATATTCCTTTGTTTGTAGAATAATTTAATGTAAATATTTTGAACTTAGCACGACCGTTAAAAAAACTAACGCCAATCCTCAATGCCAAATTTTATCGCCAGAAGGCCGTTATTTAAGGGAGACACTCAGACTAGGATTTATTGCACATCCCGTGATAAAAAAATATAAATTACTCTTTAATGATATTAGAACGGAAATGTATTGCTTAATTTAGCTTCGAATAAATAAACATACGCAATTTAAAGGAATGAAAATGTAATTATGTATCCAACGGCTTATGACTGGAAATAATATTATTTTTATATTTTATTTATTAAATGATTTAGAAGAGCTTATAAATGTCATTTAAAAGGAAAGTATTATTAGAATTAAGATATTTATTATAGACAAAAGCGAATAAATAAAAGTAATTTAGAATTTCGTTATCTATTTTTATTAGCCATTTAATTTATTGAAAATATAATAATTACTTAATAAGTTATAATTAAAACTCATATATGTGAAGGAACGACTTCACAACTTATTTTATACATATTTAAAAATTATTAAATCATAATTTCTATGCTTTGTTTATTAATTTTTTTTGATCTGAATAATTATTCATATTTTTCTTTAAATAGTTTTGTTTACTTGTAGCTTTTAATGTATTAGTTTTATTTTACAAAACATTCATAATTTAAAGGCTTTGAAATTTTTCAATAATTTTTCTAGAAAATTTTCCAGAAAACCCACATTCCTAAGTATAAGCCACTAAACTTGAGACTGACTTTGTAGGTACAATGTTTTGAAAATTGAAATAAAGTAAAATCTTACCCAAGTAGCTTTTTCTCACATTTTAAATGTCCAGAGGCCTTTAGATACTTTTTTTTTCTGGTTTGTCAACTTTCTAGAAATTGCAGCATTCCTGGAAGAACAAATGCATGTAGTCTATATATATATGCATGTAAAATTAGTATTTTACTTTTGCCATGTACAAAAATCATAACACAGAACATGGGCGTAGCCAGCATCCGATCTAGGGAGGTGCAAAATTTTTCAGACACAAAGTTGTATGTAAAAAATATTTTTGGCGACAACAGAGAAAAAGTTGTTATTGGTAATGATGATCATTATGGTGTGTGTATAAGTTTGGGCATGACAGAAGGATTTTCTAAAAATACCCATTTTTCAACATCTCTGACTCCTCCTCCGCTTCCCAAAAAGCAGATGTTTTAAGTTTGCATTCTGTGTTTGTCTGTCTCATAGTAGCTTTCAAACAAATAGACCGATTCCAATGCTTTTTTTTTTTTGGAACGCTGATTTATTAGGAGTGTTTTTTAGGTAAGTGATAAAAATATGTTTGATATGTACTTTTAATTTTAATTAATTAAAATGTTTTTTTTCTTTTTTTCTTCTTTTCAGGCAAAATTTGCTTTGACATTTTAAAATGTTATAGTTTTCAAGTATTCAACTCCACTTTCAAGATTTCAAATAAATCGCATGGTTTATTAGACTAGAGTACAAAAACTTAAAAAAAAAAACAGTTTTTTTTTAATGAATTTTAAATTTTAATCCAATTGTAACAAAAATTAAAAAGTAGTCATAAATAGGGATAAGTTCAGAGTCCAAAAATCTCTTAATTTGATTGAAAATCGGGGGATTTTCCAGGGAGTTTTCAAAATGAATTAAAAATAAAATTTTATTATCATATTTATTTTCTAGGCAATTTGCACATAAACTTTAAAATTTGCAAGCTGTCGATTTTCCTTCTGATCATAGGTGTAGAGTTTTCCAAATTATTGGAGGGCTCAGGTCGAACTTGTGAAAATTTTGGACTTTATGAATCTTCATTGCAAATTATTGTCTTAGAATTTCATAAAAATTTGTACATATGGTGTTTTATAATAAACAATATTAAATGCATTAAAATTTCCTGAAAATTATTTAAATTAAATTTTAAAAATTAAATTATTATTATTATTTTTTTACCAATACCAAGTACAGTTATTTATTTAAGATTTATTTGATGGTCAAAATTCCTCTGTACTATAACAGATCCACGTACGATAAACATTTGTCCCCTTGAAGGTGGAAGAGGTCTCTACTTATCGTCTTCAGAAGCCGAAGTCAATGCTATTCTATGGAGAATGTCGCCCCATTTTAGCTTATTAGCTAATACGTATTTTTAAATTCTGTTTTCACATTCAGAAACTTCACAACTATTAAACAATTTATCGATTTCTAAAACTTATTTTTAAAAATATTTAATATTTTATTTTGAGGTTGTAAAATGCGAATAAATAGCATATAAGCAAGAGAATGGCAGATTGATAAAAAAAAAAAAAAATCTGAGAATATAACTCATACATACTGCTCATTGTTTCTTTGGATTTTAATTCATTGTTAAAACTTAAATAAAATATGATCAATTTAAACTTCTTAGGTACCAACAAAGTTAATAAGAGTGTTTGGAGCTATGTTCAGTCTGTCTGTCGATTTGCTCATATAGTATTGCAAGTAATGTGTTCTAATTTCACTAAATATTTTTTAAATGCATTTATAAACTGATAAATAAGAATCACGTTTATTATAGCATATTCCCTATTGAAAATGGAATAAGTAGAACTACTGTGCCGGTTTTCTGCAAGAACTGATAAAAGAAGTAAACTATTAAACAGGGTTGGGTTTCTTCCAGGACAGTGGAAGAAACTGGAAAAAAACGGAAGAAACGAACCAAAAGACAAAACAGATGTTCAAAATTAAAATTTATGAACTATATAAACTCAAAGTATAAATATAATGCCAAATCTAAACTGTAATTCCTTTTTAGCCATAATATTTGCACTTTTTTCTTTTTTTTTTAAGTATACAATTTTTTGTATAAACTCGAAGCTGGTGCCCAATGACTGTATCAATAAGTAAGATACCTACTTTTAAACTGTCCTGCAAACTCTCTACGATAGTAAAAAAAAAAATCCATAGTTTGTATTTATATATTTTAAGTTGAAAAATAAAGTGCAGTATTGATCTAACAAAACACTTTTCATTTGTTTTACAGTCAACTCCCTCAAAAGTTTTGTACCGAGGTTGTGCAGATAATAGGAATTTGGAAATTAGAGATCACTGCCTTTCTTTACAGTTTTCTTTTGCAGATACAAAGTCAGTTATTATTAATTAATTAGACATCAAAACGGAAAGAGGACTTTTAATAAATTTTAGAATAAACATTTCTTCAATATTTATAAAACTAATCTATCACATTCATATATGATGGTAAATAATTTAAGCATATTCAAATAATAGGTACCTATAAAATGCAAACAAACATATTTAAAAAATATGAAACAAAATATTTTTGAAAGTCTGGAAATAATATTCATCGCTGATTAATTTTGTTAAACATTCATGTAATAGTGGTTTATTTTCAGTGCTAGTCTGTATGAATTGCAGAATAAATATAAGAATGTTACTCTCCCCCCCCCCCTACCCATTTGTGTTTCAAAGTAATGATTATGCTAAAAGTTTGATAAAAAATAATTATAAGATAAAAAAAAAAAAAAAAAACTTTTTATATACCATGTTTTTAAATTTTCTGATGAGTCATTAATAAAATACGTGAGGCTAAAAAATAATATTTAAGCATGCGGAATCAGTTCAGTGAAATAATAACAGTGAAAAAAGAAAAAAGTTGGTTTTAAAATATTACTCCTTTTAGAACAACGTATATTAACATCGTACATTAGCACTTTAATTTTTTTCACATTCACGTTTAATTAAATGTATTTATTTTTATGTTGAAAGAAAATGAACTCGTACATTTTTTTTTTTTTTTTGGCAACAATTAAATTATAGCTATTTTTTTAATGGCTATTTTATTGCTATTAAGAGCTTATTATTTTCATATTTTATTTAATTAAAAGAAAACTATTCGAAAATTCAAAAATCTGACATCGAAGTATTGTGTTGTCACCGGATTCTGAGTTACTGTGAAAGTTTCAAATGTCTAGCTAGTAGGGAAATTAGTTAAAAATAGATTGCAAGATTTGTACCGATACCGAACAAACAAACAAGAATCGAAGTTAATAAAAACATGGTAATAAAAAGTAAAAATGTGAATTTTTTTCAAATATGAGATGTAAATTTCTTTTAGATTAAAAAATCAATTACGGATTAGAAGGATTTGCAGATCTGATCTTATCAGTTGGTTATTATAAACATCAACTTAATTGCAAAACATGTTTTTAATATTTCAAATAATAAAACTGTATTGTAAATAATGAAACATACTTTATATTACTTATTTGGAAAAAATATAGAAATAGTGCAAAGCAATAAAAATATTTGATTAAATATAAATAAAAAATGTTAACTTACCTTGATACAGTAAAAAATAAACAATAAGGCACGTTTTACTTTGCCCGCCCGCCGAAGCGTCCATCTTGAGTGTTGTGTTGCCATTGTTGTTTTTCAAATGCTACAAACTATGCTGCTGAAATTCTTTGAAAAACAATCAATATTTGTATGAGAACATTTAAACAATTTTATTAATAATTATTATATTTTCCATCTTAAAAATTAAGGGGTCCCTTATGATATCACTGAAAGATATAGTTCAAACTATTCTTTTTTTTTTTCACGGAAACATGTAAAGCGGAATTAAAAAAAAAAAAAAAAAAAAAAACTATTGTTTTTTCTTTTTAACATAAGGGGCCCATGTAACAGAAATTCAATTTTGATGCCGAATTTTATAGGTTATTTCAATGCATAAAATTTCTGAAATCAATGTTATCAGTGAAATTGCTTTCCGTTTAACATAATTCCGAGCTTTCAGATCTTTAGTTGCGCATAGGGATCTGGTTTAAAGTTATCTTTAAACCAGATCCCTTTATCCCTTAGTTTAAGAAATAAAAAAAGGCATTTTTTGTTTTAGAAAAAAATTTTCCGCTTAAAACGATTCTATGAAGAAAATGTATGGTTTCCATTTGAAAAAATCGAGTTTATGTTTTCCTTGTGGCCCCACCTGTGATAAAAAATCGGATAGATTATTTGGACGTTCGAAACTTTTGAAATCAATGACATCACTGAAATTGATTTCCTTTTAACATAATTCTGTGATTCCAGATCTTAAGTTGCACATAAGAATCGGGCCCCTGGCCCCCTTAGTTTAAGAAATAAAAAAGAGCATTATATGTTTTAAAACAGATTTTTCCGCTTTAAACGATTCTGTGAAGAAAAAATATGGTTTTCATTTGAAAAATTCAAGTTTATGTTACATGGGGCCCCTAGTGTCTCCAGGGGCCCACCTCTGATACCAAATCGGATAGATTATTTGAATGCTTGAAACGTTTGAAAGTAATGACATCAGTGAAATTGCTTTCCTTTTAAGATAAAGGTTGGTTGGATGTGTTTTACGTCGCACTAGTGTTGCGCAATGGACAATTGGCAACGGTCTGAGACTCATTCCTAGTTGTTCGGAGACATGACATCTCACTTTTGATCCTACACAGAAGGGATGGCTCTTCCGCTTCAGTGATTCACAGAGGTATAATTTTTGATGGGAATATGGAGAATATTGCGACACGACAGATTGCGACACGACAGATTTTACGTGCACCAGCCACCATTACTGTACACAAAGGTCTTTGGCAGGCTCAAGTACCGAACGCGCATTCTTCAAATTACGAGCCATGCATTCTACGGACTGTGCTACCCCAGGTCCTCCCCAGAAATTTGGAAAATTTGGTCACCGTCTTTTAAGGCCAAAGCTCATCGAGTTATGCAATTTCAAAAATTGTAGAATATCTAAATCTTTTGAAACTAAAAGACTGAAAAAACTTTTTAGTGTTAGAAATCTCCAAAATTCTGCAATCTTTGAAATTGCCCAAACCTACTTAGTCGAAGAAGAATGAAATTTTTACTGTTGTGATAGTAAGATATAAAAGTCTTTAAATAGTTTGATGATACCATTTTCATCATTTTTTTTTTTTTTTTTTTTTTCATTTAGGAGGAACATTCTGAAGTACAAAGAAGTGAGAAAAAATCCTGACTTCGTACGTTTTTGCATTCTGCAAGAAAAAATTATAATATCTGTCCTGTTAACTATGCTGACCAAATGTCCCCGTTTTCTGGGACAGTTTTTATTTTGAAGACTTTTTTCTAAATTATTAAAAGAATGTAAGAAGTTAATTACTTATCATCGATATTTTATTTTTAGTCCTCATTTATTAAGAAGGAAAAAATGCATTCATAATTGGGTGTAATTGTAGCAATTTTTAACGCTTCTCTATTATAAAGGTACTCTGATCTGGTCATCATAAGTTACACTGTTATAATACCATTTTGAAAACCGCAATTTTTATTCGAAGATTCATTAGGTGGGTTGGCATTAGTTGAATGGATTATACGTCGCACTAGTGCTACACTAGGCGATAAAGTAATCCTAAGGTTAGCCCAGAGACGTGTCATGTTCTCATCCAAAATACTGTCGGCAGCAAAAGTATCCAAGCACTAGCAAAAATCCCTGCCTAAAAAAAAGCACGCTTAATACTGCTTTGTTAAATAAATCCTTGTCGAGTAAGTCTAAGCACATGATTCGACGAGGATCTATTTAACAAAACAGTATTAGGTGCACTTTTTGATATTGGAATTATTGGCTAGTGGTCGGATACTTTTGCTGGCGACTGTATCTCTGGGGTTCAAAGTAGCGGGAGAGCTATCCCCTCCGTGAAAGACCAAAATTGTGATGGCTTATCGATTACGATGAGTTTTCGACCGTCGCCCTTTGGCTACAGTGACCAGATCAGAGTACCTTTATAATAGAGAAACGTTAAAAATTGCTACAATTATCCAATTATGCATATATTTTTTCATTATTAATAAATGAGGACTAAAAATAAAATATCAGGCATAAATAATTAACTTCCTACATTCTTTTAAAAACTTAGAAAAATGCCTTTAAAATAAAGGATATCTCAAGAAAATGAAGCATCAACTGACCATAGCTTAGCACTAGTGCGACGTAAAAAATACTCAGCCCTCAGTAGGAGACATGCCATCACAATATTGATACAGTTGGCAGCAAAATTATTGAAGCGCACATCCACATTTTTCATGTTTTTTTTTTTTTTCTTCTAATTTTTATCATCAACTTACTTTTTTATAAACGGTATAAAACTATGATCATGACTCGACAAATATTTACTTGACAGAACAGTATTACGTACCCATCTTTTAAACAGGAATTATTCCTAGCACTTCAATAATTCTGCTGCCGGCTGTACTTCACGGAGGGGATGGCTTCCTGTTTCGATGACCATCAGAGGTATAATTTGGGATAAGAACACGGAGGACATTGCGGCCACGGTGGATTTTACGTGCATCAGCCTGCGTCAATGTACACGACGCGAAGGTCTCCGACCGGCTCGAGTATCGAACCGGTAATCTCCTGATTTGGAACTCGACCTCTACCGACCAGGCTGCCGCGGCCCGTCAGTAGTTCAGGTACTATTCACTCATTATTATTATTTATTAATAGTCTCTATGAATTATTATCACGTCATAGAATGTTAGTTATTATTAATCGACGTAATTATCCTTAATTTGTGTTCATTTATTTATTTTTCTAAGTAACATTTAAAAATGTATGACTTTCATTAAAAGTTTTTTGCATTATTTGTAGAAGGAATATATATATATATATATATATATATGTTGAGCTATGTTTTCTGCATACGCATTACAAAGAAAGCAATGAATCATTCTTGATTCTTATAGTCTTTTTGTAACAACAAACTTCTTAAATAATTGTTTCAAGGACTTGAATTTAATAGTATGTTTGTATTAGAATTTTTCGGAAGGTTTCAGAATCGAGATTTTAATGCGGACAGATATAACAAGGGGATCTGGGAAACTCCCCTAGCGTTGTCTCGGAGTAGAGAAATTTTATGCTAATTTGAGAAAGTTATATTTTTTAGCCAAATGGCAGTTTCTGTGTGCGTAATTTTTCCAATTATGCATCCCAGTGTGCATCCATGATATTAGTATATACAGTGTGTATCCATGATATTAGTATGTACTATAAAGAAATGATGAAAAATTATTTTATTGATTAGTTTTGGATATATTCAAATTTAAAGTGTTATTATCTAGTATATTTGAAAGTTTTAAATACACCATGGATTTATAATAACATCTAATATAAAATGGTACGCAAATTTGAAATATTATTTATTCATTTATTTATTTTTATAAATGATATGCACGTTTTCCTTTTAAGGAAAAGGATAAACACAAGGTACATTATAGACTGAAAACATCTGGATGTTAAACTCTTCGCAATGATGATTGTAAAAATAAAATATTCAGCTGCGAGGCTTTTTTTTTTCCCTGGTTAAACAGTAATGCATAAGAATTACAGTCGCCAGCAAAAGTATCCGAGCACTTGCCAATAATTAAAATATCAAAAAAGTACTCTTCAAACTGTTTTGTTAAATAAATCCTTGATCATGTTTTTAGACTGATTAAGAACATGACTCGACAAGGATTTATTTAACAAAGCAGTATTGATTGAGGTATAACGGAGGTATTTTCTAAATACCATGGAAAAACTTATTATCATAGAAGTATTTATCCGAAACTTTTGGAAATCTCTATAAGACCTAAAACAGTGCAGGTTTTAAAAAGTTTTAAAAATAAAACCTTTAAGAAACGTTTTTGATTGTAGGTATAGTGGAGGTATTAACTAAATACCATAGGAAGACTTATTATGATCGATGTATTTATCTGAAACCTTGGAAAACCTCTACAAGACCTAAAACAGTGCAGGTTTTAAAAAGTTTTAAAAATAAAACCTTTAAAAAACGTTTTTGATTGTAGGTATAGTGGAGGTATTAACTAAATACCATAGGAAGACTTATTATCATCGATGTATTTATCTGAAACCTTGGGAAACCTCTACAAGACCTAAAACAGTGCAGGTTTTAAAAAGTTTTAAAAATAAAACCTTTAAAAAACGTTTTTGATTGTAGGTATAGTGGAGGTATTAACTAAATACCATAGGAAGACTTATTATCATCGATGTATTTATCTGAAACCTTGGGAAACCTCTACAAGACCTAAAACAGTGCAGGTTTTAAAAAGTTTTAAAAATAAAACCTTTAAAAAACGTTTTTGATTGTAGGTATAGTGGAGGTATTAACTAAATACCATAGGAAGACTTATTATCATCGATGTATTTATCTGAAACCTTGGGAAACCTCTACAAGACATAAAACAGTGCAGGTTTTAAAAAGTTTTAAAAATAAAACCTTTAAGAAACGTTTTTGATTGCAGGTATAGTAGAGGTATTATCTAAATACCATAGGAAAACTTATTATGATCGATGTATTTATCTGTAACCTTGGGTAACCTCTATAAGACCTAAAACAGTGCAGGTTTTAGAAGGTTTTAAAAATTAAAACCTTTAAGAAACGTTTTTGATTGTAGGTATAGTGAAGGTATTGTCTAAATACCATGGGGAAACTTATTATCATCGATGTATTTATTCGAAACCTTGGGAAACCTCTATAAAACTTAAAACCACGTAGGTTTCCAGGAGGTTTTAAGAATAAAACCTAAAGAAAACTTAGGTTTCTTTTCAGGAAGTATTTTTTAGCGAAACTTCAAAGAAACCTTTTAAATACCTGAAAACATAGATAAAACCATAAAAAAAGTTTTAGAAAACCTTAAATTTTAGTAAGGGGGCAGTATAGGACAAAATTTCGTATAAATGTACATAATGAGAGTTATTTTTAACTTGTGATTGTAAAATTAATATGAATTGTTGATAATAGTAGTAGTTAACTAGGAAAAATTTCTGTGCATGTGGGGAACCCCCTGGGGGGGGGGAGGGGTAAATTTTCAAGATGGGTATCTTTCGAAAGGTCTCGTCAATTCCTTTAAAACGAATGGTTGAACTATAAAGATGTGATAATTTAAAACAAAGTTATCGATTTTTTTTACTTTTAACAAAAAAAAAAAAACCTTGTTTTTTTTTTTTTTTTTTTTTTTTTTTTTTTAATATTGTTACTGAGTGACTTTGTATAGGAAAATAATGAAGAAAGTCTTGTGGTGGTCACAACATACTAGTTTTTTTTTCTCCCTGGAATGATATGACACATGAAAAATTTTGTGCTTTGTAAAGTGAAGTTTTTTTATGATGTGTATTTTTGTTACATCATCTTATTAAATGAGGTTTTACATGTTGATTAAAAAAAAAAATACTTACAAACTTTGAATAAACACCATAAAATGCAATAAACTCGCAACAATTGTTTCGGGTCGAAAAAACACGCGACCCTTCATCAGGCGACTAAAGTAAGCACGAGTGCTGCAGTCAAAGCGGCAACGCAGGTGCTACAGGTGCGTTGCCGCTTTGACTGCAGCACTCGTGCTTAGTTCATTCGCCTGATGAAGGGTCGTGTGTTTTTTTCGACCCGAAACAATTGTTGCGAGTGTATTGCATTTTATGGTGTTTATTCAAAGTTTGTAAGTATTTTTTTTTACAACGCCAGTTTTGTGGTGCTTTTTTAATTAATTTACATGTTGATATTAGTGAAAACATAGTCATTTTTTATATGTTAGAATAATTTATTTCTAAAGTGTGCTTTTGCCATCTGGTATCCTGCTTGTTCGGCTTAAGACCAGTTGTCTACACTAGTTACCTGAGCCTAAGGGGTTGCTCTCAATGGGGGGGTCTTTCTAAGGTCACCTGTCCTGTATATTTATGCGTCTCAGAGAAAACTACAGAAAGCTCCAAATAGCTAATCTGACGAGTGCAACCTGGGATCAAACCCATCACTTCCGTTCTACCAGTTTGAGCACAGAACCACCTGGCTACTGATGGATGACTTATTTTCTTAATTAATTAATTTATTTATTGTAAGTGTACATTTTACGTATTTTATCAATTGCTTACTCGCCTTGATACTAAATTTAATCCGGTATTCCGGAATCACTAATAAATTTTGCTTTGCTGCAGGTAGATACAGAAAATTCTGCTTCTGGACGTATAATAACATAACAATTTCTTTAATATATTTTAAGTAGTTTCATTTATGCATATTATTTAAAAAAATATTATCTAACAGATAAAATCAGATTTTTAAATTTATCATGAATAAATATAAAATCATTAAGCATATTTTTCTTTCTTTTAGGTGATAAGCAGAAGAGGCCAGTGTCAGAGTGTATTTTATACTGAACTTCCCCGTAACATGGAGCCAATTTTTTAGATTAGTTCAAATTGTAACTGTTTATTCAAAACAATTTCCGTCAAATCATATTTAAAATGTTGATGCGAATGTTAATAAAATGTAATTTTTAAATTGGCTATTATTTTATATTTACTACATATTCTAAATATTTAGCAACAAAACTCTAACAAATTTTATTTTTATTCCTTTATTCATTAGGTTATCAATTGTACTTAAACAGAATTAAAAATGTTATAATGATTTTAGTAAGGAAATCTGAAGAAAATACTAATATTTCATGTTTATCTCCTTTATGGAACTAGCAGTGCTGAAATTTTAGTTATTGAGTGTAGGAGTCGCAATGTTCCTATATTTTATATGCATTTTGTTACCACTATTTAAAAAAAAAAAAATCTTGAAGTTTTAATGTTATAATATTTAAAAAATTATTGATCTCAAATAATAGCGGCAAAAGACTAAAGTAACACATACAAATATAGCAACACTGTGACCCTGTAAATGTTCTAAATAGCAGAAATAGTAAACTTACAAACAGTAAAATAATTGTAGGAATACTTTGCTCAAAAGAATTTTCTTTTCAGCAGCATCTTTTAAATAAATGTTTTTTTTCAATTAAGTTTTTTTTTTTTTTTTTTTTTTTTTTTCAGAATTTAAGTATTTTTGTATTCAACAAATTATTCTGCAATTCAAGTCAAATTACTTTCTCAAAAAGAAAGAACTAGGAAGAAAAAGGAAGAAGGGGGGGGGGGGAATAGAATGTACAGGATTTTTTAAATGCATTGCTTAATTAACTGTAATTTACAAACATTTTAAATTTCATAATTATCAATTTCAATTTCATAAAGGTAGTGTTAATATGTGAAGTTAAGAAACTAATTGCAAATTATGAGATATTCGACTTAAATTTTATTAATTTGTATATATTTTAATTTTTAATATGTTAATATTAGTTGAACTGAATATAAGATAATTGTAAAGTGCATGCGCATACGCAAAACACTTTAAAGATTGAAAAAAAAAAAAATGTCATAAATGGAAAAAAGCAAATAACAGTTGTTTTGGGTCAAAATTATTAAGCTTGATGCACCATCAGCAAAAAGAAATGTTGGCTAATTCTTTTCAAAATACAGAAATTTTGCTACGAAAACAGCATGAAAGCTGCAACAAATGTTGTGGCTTTCATGCTGCATCTTTTTCTCCCCCCCCCCCCACCCTCTATATGAAAGATTGCGTTTAATTCAGAAGCGTAGTTAATGAGCTATATTCATGTACATTCCTATAACTACTTTTTTGGTCACTTCTTATGAATGATATATATTTTTTTGCATCTGATCCATGCAAGCTAACATATACATAAGCTTAACCCCATAAATTGGGGGAAATATACATTTATTTATGTCCAAACAACCATAAACATTTTAGTAGGTAGGTGCACCAGTGATTGATATGCTCCAGTAATTGACATCCATCCCGAAATAATTAATAAATAAGAAAAATGATAAAAGCATATATTTTACACATGAGAATTTTAACACTGTAAGTTAAACACTGGAGTATAAAGTGCTAATAACTGCTAAAATGAATAAATAGCAGTGTCACACTTTGGAACATAGGGTGTCAATTACTGGTAAAATGAAAAACTGGCAGCGTCAATTACAGGAATACTGAATGTGTGTAAATATGGTAAATAAATAGTATAATAAATCAGCCCCCCCCCCAAAAAAAAAAAAAATAATAATAATAATAATAAAATAAGTAAATAAATAAATAAATAAAATAAATATTTATTTTATTTATTTTATTTATAAATAAATTATATATTTATTTTATTTATAAATAAATAAAAAAATATATTTATTTAATTAATTAATTAATTTATTATTATTATTTTTTAGTAACTCAGTGTATAAATATACCAAAATTTTTTTTCCAGAATTACTTAGTGCAAATTACAAATTGGGCAGTTTTATGAGTTGGAATATGTCTAACTCACTGTAATACTTATACAACGTATAAAGTAAATCTAAATGTAGAAAAAAAAACCTAACATTTATTTTCTTAAATGTATAAATATAATAAACTTCTAACAATGTATTTTCAAGGCATTCATTACAGGCAAAAGAAAGCAGGTGTTCATGTAATGTAAAAACAGCAACACCTAAAACTAAATCAAATGGCCCAATAAAGAAAATCGAAAAAATATGTTTTATAAATATTTTTCTTTAACTAGTTATTTGATTAGAGTTGTTGATTTTGTGACACTTGTGCTTATTTCCTTTCACCTAATTGACGAATGTTGCCATATTATTTAAATTTATGCTTTTTAATATATATATGTGTGTGTATTTTTTTTTTTTTCCTTTCAAAAAATATTCACTTATAATTTAAAATCAGTTTATGGTGCTTTTTATTATTGCAATGCAATAAAATTAATTATTAAATCGCATTTTTATTTAAACTATTGAATGATGATAATTTCTAAATTTTATATGCAGTCGAAGCTCGTTAACATGAACACGCTTAAAGTGAATTATGTTATCATGAAATGTTTGCACAATCCCCGTCGAAATAAAAAGCAATTTCTGAGTTACTAGTAGCATAAACTACCGGTAACATGAACAAACTTTTTATTTCCCTTGAGATTCATGTTAACAAGGTTCGACTGTATAACGATGTTACAATTTAAAGTAAATAATATGCTTTTATTCCCTTCTTTTTCTTAAAAAAAGTAACAATTAAATAGAGGTTGCATACATATTACTTTACAAAAGAAAAATCTGAAAACCAGTGGAAAAATTGAGATGAAAACTTTCAAATGATTAAATACAGGTGAAGATCAATTAACAAGCTTGGAAAACTTAATATAGCAACACTTTTATTGAAGCCAATGGTTTCGGGTTAATTTCCTTTTCTATACACTTTTTTTTTTCCTTTAGCTGGAAATTTTCAGTTTTTCTTTCTATTAACATAGGTTGCAATAATTTTAAAATGAAAAGATTATGAATACATCATTCAGTTATTTGTTATTTTGATGAATTACGAGCTGTGTTTTGTCAGTACAGTAAAATATCATTAACAAAATATTACTGAAATAAATCTGTGTGAACTAAATCTTTTGGTTTTAGCAGAGCATTGCCACGCGAGAATATTGGGAAAGATTGCTATTATACGTGATTGACATTTTACTGAGAATTTTATACTATAAAAGCATTGTAACTTTAATTAATTACAGTTTGTATTAGAGTAGATTAATTAAATCAGATTTATTTATATTATACATTTTTAAAATAAGTTTTTAACAATTACCTACATGATTCTCCGTTTTATACAGTCATTCATACATTTTTTGTCGTATTATCTTATCCATTTTACTATAAATTTTCTTCTGCAAAATTGTAATTTCCATTCATGAAAGTTCTAATGTTATTTATCTATAACTTTTTCACCTCCACATTTATTTAATTTACAAACCTGTTTAAAATAATATCAATAAGTATTTTATCTACATTATCTATATTTAGCATTCGCTTAAAAAAAGGGGGGGGGGGGATAAAAATTATAGTTTTAGGAGGAAAAAAAGTCGTACTAATTACATCATAAGAAATGTCATCATATTATTCAATATATATTAATTAGAACTACTGGTAGAAGTCACTGAAAATGAACTGTCAAATAAGTACTTAAGGCTCCTCAAAACCCTCTTGCAATTTCCTTGTCTTCAATCTACAAATACAATGTAACTATATGGGGAAATTTGTTTATAGAATTATTTATCACCTAACTCTTTTTTTTTTTTTTTTTTTTTTTTTTTTTTTTTATTCAAAGCTCCATTAAAAAAAAAAAAAAAAAAAAAGAACCATTAAATTAATACTTGTTTACCAAAATTTTATTTTTTACTTTATTTTAGAGACAAGAATATATGAGAAAATGCACTTAGATAATATTCGCATTTTGGAATTCAAAAATTATAATTCTAAAAAATCAATTTTTAGAAAACTAGTACTAATTTAACTGTTGTAATTTTTCCGAATGGAAAAATGGAATTAATAAAAATACGTTAGCTAATGAGTAATTGAATAAATAAAAATTATCGCATACAGGAGATAGGATTTCATGACGGGAGGAGAGAGAATAGCCTTTCCGTGTTAACTTATGGGAGTTTTGTTGCTTCGTATTGCAAGGATATTTGATTAAAAAATGAAGTTTCTCAAATTATGTCTTTTAAATATGTCGCGTTTTAGTTTGTGATAAGTTTTTTGAAAAAATAAAATTATATATTTTATCTCATTAAGTAAATTTAGAACTGTAAGTTTGAATTTCTAAATAAAATATTTAAATTTATTTTTTCAAACAATTGCTCATAAGCTAAAAGGAGACTTTATAACAAAGAAAACTTCTCAAAAGAGAGAATTCGAAAAATTCATTTTTGAATGAGATATTCTTATATAAAACGAAACAATAAAAGTCGCATTAGATAACACGGGAAGATAGAAAGAGGTAATCTGACTGTGATGTACAGCATTCACTTACCGTCGCCGGAGGCCCTATTCAATGTTATTCTATGGGAAATTTCCTTTACAAATAACTTATTAACTAATACATATTTTTAAATTCTGTTTTCACATTCTGAAAATTCCCAACTGTTAAATTTACGGAGCTTTTTTTAAAAAAGTATTTTTTTAATGTTTTATATTTTATTTTGTAGCTGCAAAATACGAATTTTCAATATGTGAAATTTTGTATTTTGCAATTTCAAAATAAAATATTAGAAATGAAAAAAATAAAAATAAAAATACATTTTTAAAAAAGGCCCATCAACTTAACAGTGTGGAATTTTCAGAATATGAAAACAGAATTTAAAATATGCATTATTTAATAAGTTTTTTGTAAAGAAAATTTCCCAAAGAATAACATTAGCTTCGGTTTCCGGCGACGGTGAGTGAAGCAGGCCCTTAAGTTTAAAATCAAGGCTACGATGTTCCTCTTAAAAGAAAATGTGTGCCTTTTTAATTTCAAAGGCACGAGGTGTCTCTTAATTTCAAAAGCACCACGTGCTTCTCAATTTCAAAGGCTGGTGCCACTTAAATTCAAAGGCAACAGGTGCCTCCTAATTTTAAAGGCACCCGTGCTTCTTAATTTCAAAGGCACCCGTTCTTCTTAATTTCAAAGGCACCCTCGTGACTCTTATTTTTCAAAGGCAAAAAAATTCAAAATTTGCCTCTTGTATCAGAGGCACAGTTTTAAGAGTGTTGTTCAAGAGCATGAATGTTTTGGGAGCTTTCTATTCCGGGATGAGTTTTCGCTTGTTCGATAGTCCAGCAAAAACAATTAACTAAGGTGGACGATGAACTCTTTTACGGAAAATGAGGTTGATCACCAATAAAAGTTTTATTTCTTACTTACATGGCTGAGACATGCGTCATAAATTATATAAAACGTCAGAATTATACATATACGGAAACCTCAATGCAATCGGTTCATAGGAAATGTATTAAAAATTCGAAAACAAATTCTGAACTGGTGTTGGAGGGCCATTTCCTTCCGACCCTTATTCCTAATTCCATTTCAAGTTGAGCAAGTATCATACATAAGTAATGAATTTCAGCTTAATTGAGGGAAAATAGAAATTTAACTTGTAGATTTGACCCCACACAAAAACATTATACTAAGTTAAATAAAACCGTCTAAAAAATAATATTAATAATATTATTAAAAATTGCCCCAAAATTGAATTAATTAAAAGCATTTTTGTTATCTGAACTAAATTTAATGCACCCATTAATATTTTTTCTATATTGTTACATAAAATGTATTTTAAAACGTAATTTAGATGAATTTAAATATATACATATATATATTACGTAATCGAATAAAAATGCATTTTTTTTAATATTGAAAATGTTATCACTTAAAAATATTATTATCAAGTTATTTTAATTCTGTTATCAAATTTTCTTGATTTAAGTATTAAAAAAATATATATTCTATTAAAATAAAAGTAATATATTATATTAAAATACAGTTGTAAATATTTAAAGTTAAAATCCTAACTTTTATAAATACTTGATATTCATAGATATTTTCTAAACATATCATTGCTTAATGCTTTGGTTCAAAATTTTTCGATTCAGTAGTTTTGAATTATAAATTTTCACATAGATATGAATTCAGTAAAATTTAACTATTTTAGCTTTTCGGAGAAAATTTTACTTGTTCAATAGAATTATATGAAATATGTAGTTTTCGAACTTAGGAATAACTATGAGCACTCATCCAAATGAATTTTGATTAATGTTGAAAATGTTCATAAAAATATTTATCGAAATATTCCATTTTAAAATATTTACCAACTATTTTGCATATGTACACTAATTTAAAGGTAAAATAAAACTTCGATCAATATAAAGTAATTAATGGGTTTCGTAAAAATTTAATGCAATTAAAAATGAAAATAATTAATATTAAACTTAGACATTAAAAGCTATATTGACATAAACTGGGTACTGTACATCAACCAATTACACAACGTAAAGAGTATATCGATCCATATTTTTTAATTTATTTATAATAGTAATAGGATAAAAATTAAATGGTCAAAAAATGATAACTCCTATAAAAAATTAAAGGTTAGTTAGTATATAAACTATTAATAAAAAAAACTATTCTATAAATTAAAAGATTTCACATAAAAATTCATTGAAAACTAAATAAATTAAAATGTTTATAATTCATTTTTTCTAGCTTAAATCAGATATGCATATCATTAAAGGAAAATTATTAATGTTTGTTTATACATAAGGTGTTTAAATGATATTTTTTCTGCATATAAAATTTCAAATACTAACAAGGATTACGTTACGCCATTACAGGTAGTTAAATGATATCATGATATATACTCATACAGAGGTTCTACGAGCAATCCTTATTTTAGAACTAATATATTATAGTTTAAAATTTCGCAATACAACTGGTGACGTTATTTAATTTATTGGTATGACTTTTTCAATTTTTTTCTTTTAAAATTTGAGCTATTTCTTTATTTAAATTTTATTTATATTGCTTACGAAGAAATCATGTGCATGAGCAATTTTCCTTAGAAATTAATTTTAAAAAGTGATTTGGAAAATAAAGCTGTCGTTTTATACAATATATATATAGAGAGAGAGGGATAATTACTTTTATGATTAGATTGTCAAAAACTATTACAGAAAACAGAATTTAAAATATTCTATTTTAACTCTTTATGTATTTAATACTATTATTATTTTTTTTTTTATTGGTGGCTGATTTAACAAAAAAAAAAAAAAAAAAAGAAGACGAAGAAGAAGAAGAAGAAGAAGCAGAAGGTGTATTGTTGACGCTGCTTACCTTAATATAAATTTTATACACAATTTACACGAAAACAATCAGAGAGTCCAAGAGAGAAAGAAGTAAATCATTACCATCATTATTCTTATTTTATTTATTTGATAAATGGTGAGTGAATATTTACATTTTTTTTTATAGTAATTAACATAGATTGAAAAAAAAAAAAAAAAAAAAAAAAAAAAAGTAGTGTTAAATACATGAACCTTTTTCAGTATAGAACCCACAAGCAAAATATAAAATTTGATATCAAAATAAAATTTCAAATCCGCTAAGGTGCTCGTATGCTGAAGCTCTACAAAAGATCTTTTAATAAATGAATAGAGTGACAGATACTAGGGAATGAAACTAAGTTACTGCATGCATTTTTGTGGAAGAATATATTAAAATAAGTCCTGCCGTACTAAGTAAATTTATGTTTTGTGCAGATGTATGTTGCATAAAAAAGAAAAATAGAATTATATTTTCTTCCTTTACTTTCTTTCTTTTTTCTTCTTGTGAGGAATTTGGTGTCTCCATTCCTCAACCTCGAATAATTCTAACTTAAGTAGTAAATGATAAATGCAAAAGACTTAAAATTAAATACAAATAAAGTTTATTAGAGATTAAATTCAAGGTGGCTGTTGGGCTAACTCAGAAGTAACTTTTATCAAATAAATGTATAATAACTAATACAGATAATTTGAAATATATCACCCCAGAATAGCAGAAGTTATAGACGGTTGCAATCCATTTATTTAGATGCCGTGATTTCCAACAAATACGCGGATTCCCGGCAAAATCTATTTTTCATTCACAATTACTCGCACTGAAGCACCACAACACTCATCAATATACTTAACTTAAACACAACTTAATCTCAATTACTGAAATATAACTTTATCCAGACTCTAAGACTTAGCCGTTGTCATAGACAAACGTCGGAGAGGACTCCACTACACAACTCTCTTACTCTCCTTCTCTTTTTCTTTCCAGCATACATCCATATTTATATATAAGCTTCATGCATTCAACTTACTTCATTTAATTCTAAGACTTATCCTTATTCACTCGCATTTCGCAACTTGTGAACTTCGCTGCAGCGCCATGCTGACGTGAACTCTACTACACACCGACCTTTCATCCTTTCTTTCTTTCTTTTTCTTTTCTTTTCTTTTCTTTTTTTTTTTTTTTTTTTTTTTTTTGTGTGTGTGTGTGTGTGTGTGTATTATTATATTTTATATTAATTGTTTTCCTTTGTACATAAACAGTCCATAAAAAACACAAACCATTTAAAGGTTTTGCCTAAAGCAGCAAATACATGAAGGTGGTAAGCGGTAATATAAAATTTGATACATAAATATTTTATTTTAAAGCTCAGTAACGAACATATAAATAATTAAGAGAAAGTACATTCTCTAATAATTTAAAACTCTGAAATCTACCACCATTAACATTTAAAAACATAACACGATGTAAAACAAATTGATGTAAGTGCTGAAAAATAATTTAAACAGTATTTCAACTTAGCACACATTCGCCATCAAAGAAACAGACGAAAATATAAGTGGAATATAACTGGATAGATATTTTGATTTGAAAAGTTGTTGCTATCTTCTGCGTACTGTTATAAACACCAACCTGGCAGAAAACAATATGCAATTAAATTATGTGTTTTCAATTAAAAAAAAAATAAATAAATAAATAAAAATATGCGTTTTCAATAATAATAATAATAATAATAATAATAATAATAAAGTTAAGGCAGTTAGCATTGCATCTATATATAGAATATTTTGAAACATATGCTATTTTCTGTTCGGGTTTATTATTCTATTAGTCGGTATTATTTAGTCAATACAAGAAAGAAAAAGTAAATTAAATTAAATTACTAAATTTAGTCGTAGCAGATTAAATAATTCCATGCAATGTATAATAAGCAGTCTATGCGATTGATTACAAGTTGCCACTTCTTTTTGTTAAAATATCTCTACTGCCTTGTTTAATTCGTCAAATATTCAAATTAACGGATTTGAAAACTATTTGAATTATTCATGCTTCTTAACCCAATTCTATTGATGCTTCTATATTGTACAATAAAAATAAATATCGAAAATAAAGTCCTTGTCAAAACCTCAATATGGAATTTTAAATAAAACAAATCATCCGTCTTTTTTAATTTAAAACATTCTTTTAAAATAAAGTAAGAAAGAATCCGATAAAAAAAAAGGAAAATTTTGGTTAGAAGAGTAAAAGTTACTATGTGAAATTTAGATAAACAACGTTTAAAGTTTGAAGTTTCTACAAACAAAAAGAATGTTTTCTTTTGTTTCTTAAGGTTACCCTAAATTTCTAGAAGTTTCATTCAATTTTAAGAGAAATTCATTTTAAAATATTTTTCCAAAGAATGTTGGTTAGACTTTCAATTGCAAACATCTTGAAATATTTGAAGCATAAATTTATGTGGTTAGTTTAAACTATTACCTTAGAATTACATAAATGTATATGGTTGTTGATTAGTTAATATTTTTAATGTAGGGTAGGGGCTCCAGTGATTGTCATGCTCCAATAATTAACATCTATCCCGAAATAATTAATAAAAATAATAATAAAATTATATATTTTACATATAAGAATTTTAACATTTTAAGTCAAATACTGGAGCATAGGGTGCGAATAACCGTTAAATGAATAACTAGCAGTGTCAAACACTGGAACATATGGTGCCAATTACTGATAAAATGAAAAACTGACAATGTCAATTACTGGAACATTGAGTGGGTGTCAAATAAAAATTCATAAAAAAAAAAAAAAAAAAAAAAAATGATATCAAATGTATATATTTTAGCATGTATGTGGTTCTGAATGTCTTTCATACCATATGTACTAACTTAAGATTTCTCAAAATATTTTTTGATGACTGCAACATTAAAATCATCAGATATTGCTCTAAAAGTGTCAATCACTGGTTTACTTACCCTATATTAAACATTATATATTTAGTTTAAAAAAAATATATACACTGTTTACAAATTGATAATTTAAAATTGCAAATCATAAAATCTCGAATGCAGCATTACATGTAAATATCGCAGTATACTCCTGGTAATCTCATTACATTAAATTATAAAAAGAATGCTTTGTATTCAATTTAGGAAAGAATATAGTTAAAGTTTCATTGTTTTATACGACATTGAGTGAAATGTCATTACTAACTTTTATTTTAGAAATATATCCCTTTTTGAATTTAAAATAATGCAAAGTGTCATGATCAAAGTGTCATAACGTAAAAATTATGATTTTCTATGTATATTTTCATTTTTATTTTTAAAAATCTTTATAACTTTACAATGGATTATTTTCAATTTCACTTATATATATATATATATATATACATTATTTCAATTACCCTACTATCACTATAGGAAATGGAGGTATCGTATTTGGTCCAAAAATTCGATATCGAGATTCCACATGATTTACACGTTTGAAATTCCCCTGAGTCCAAAAAGTGTTTTCTGCCAATTGGTCAGTGCGTGTGTGTGTATGTATGTGTGGAATCTTCTGGCTACCATATCTCTAAATCTAATAAAGATAGAATTACAAAACTTCAGAATTAAGACAGGTCTGGTACACAGATGATTTTTCCAAATTGTGGTGACAATTGAAAAACCAGAAGTGGGGCATCGGAGACCGGAAGTGGGACCGTAAGTCCATATCTGAAAAACGGCTGTAACGATTTTCTTCAAATTTGCTATATAAACACTCTATTAGATGTGATTTCGAATGATATATTTGGTTAGTTCAGAAAAAAATTATAGGCGTCGTGCATAAATAGCTTAATTTCAGGTCTTGCAAATGCGTTCCTTTAAAAACGGCTGTACTCTCCATATTAACTCACTTTTTTATATACTTTTGTATGTAAATATATTATTGTTTTCCGTTCAGTAGTTATTATTATTATTATTATTTTTTTTTTTTTTTTTTGTAAAAGTCGGCATCGCAAAAACGGCTCTAACGATTTTCTTGGAAATTGCTATATAAATCCATTTCTTTCTCATGCATTACGCCATTATTAGAGGAACATTAACATTATTCCAGCTTAGGTAGGTCGTCTTCAAATCTCGAAAACTTGTGTTTCAAAAAAATATCTACCATTTTTTTTTTCTCTTATTTTTTACCTCGTTTTATTTTTTACCTTCGTTTTATATGTCTTCATAAGTTTCTCTTACCGGACAAATTTTAGATTTCTACTTCTTTAGGTCACTTTTATGTTTTCTGATCACATTATCTCTCAAAAATGCATATAATACGTGTGATAGTGGGTAATGGAAGTCGTGTGGTTGTTTCACACCAGAATTTTTTTTTTTTTTTTTTTTTTTTTTTTTTTTGTGTGTGTGAAATACATAGCAGAGTTAATTAAGAGTCTGTAAAACTTTAATATCCATTTTTATTTTTCATTTTCTATATAATTTAATAAACACAGTAAACTCGAATTATTAAGGTAACAGTTTAAAATAATTAAACTTTTTAAATATATGTATAAATCTGTATATTTATTATCAGTTGTTCTCAATAAATGTTTTTTTTTTTTTTTTTTTTTTTTTTTTTTTTTTCACAATTCTCATTTATATATTTTATATGAAAAAGAAAAAAAAAAGTTTCAGCTTAAAAAAGCTCTTACACATTTTTTTCTTGCTTAAACATCAGTGAGACAGTTGTTGAAATTTTAAAAAAAGAAACTCATTTTGCTGCATGTAGGGAAAAGTAGGTACATATGGAATACAATTTGTATTTAAACTCACCATCAGTGAAATAAATTGCATCGTTTTGGATTCGATTGTAGCAAACTTTCAAGCGTTGTTAATATGTTTTAATGGAGTTTCGTTACACAAAATAGACTTCACATGCAAAAGTTTTAGTTAAGAAAATGAAACGTTATTTTCGGGTAACATGGACCAAACGGCTAATATGAAATAGTATTTACGAATGGAAATATGAAATACTCATTGAATTGAGGAAAATTTATTTCAGGGTAGTATTCTTACAGAAACTCATGAATATTTGTAACATAAACATTATTTTGAAACTATTATTGAAAATAAACAGTATTGGAAATTCAAGTAAACATTCAAGTTTTACAAAATCGTACGTGTATTCGAAAATTTCAGCCCCAGTATAACCTATACTCTGTTATAAAGTTATAAGACCACAACATATTTTCAATTTAGGTAATAATGAAATCTATACAATCCTTCTCATATTTATAAGGACACTTTATGTTTTGAAATAACTAATGTAAAAATATATGTGAACAAGATTATACTAAGTGCACCTAATATATGTAGTATTCTAAAAACCAAAACTGCTATAATTTTTTTAATATGAAACAGAATTA
Organism: Salticus scenicus; assembly: GCA_963930645.1. Lineage (NCBI taxonomy): Eukaryota > Metazoa > Arthropoda > Arachnida > Araneae > Salticidae > Salticus > Salticus scenicus. The sequence continues at coordinate 140,769,601 of OZ005656.1, read as the reverse complement.
ACAAAAAATAATGCAAAATATCTTTTTCTCCACGTTTTCAGATGTTCATAATTATAGGGACAATCATGATTTTTTCGTTTTATTTAACTTACTAGCTGATAAATTACAGTAGACATACGAATTTGTTAAATACTACACCAGATTAATTCATATATAAGCCTTCAAGTTTTCTTGGAGGGACATTACTGATAATTCCTCGAAAAAAAAGAACGTTCATGTAGTGAAGTATGATAGATGTGTTTTTAAGTGGAAGGATAATTTCAATCGGATGAATTTCTAATGAAATTCGAAGATCTAAAACTGCTGAAGGAAAAGTGATCAAACGTTGAACTGCTGTTTCGATAGGAGAAAGATCTGATGCAAAATCAGAGTTGTTTTACAGAGATCGAAGACTCACAATTCCTCTTACTGTTCTACTCATAATGATTGTTGCTGAATTTGCTCGTATTTATGCATGTTTAAAATATTTAATAATATGTTAAAATGAATGAAAAAAACCTGTAATAATCAATAAGCATTTAATGGGGGAAAGAACGTCTGTGTTAAAGTTGAATAAAGACAGTATTAAATGGTAAAATGTTGCATTTTCAGATGAACAACATTTTATTCTTGATTAACCAAATGGTTTTAATAGTTACTGACACGATCTGAAGATAGCGAAAGACAGAGCAGATTTTTTAAAGGCAGATATGAATCGGGCATTTTAATGGTGGATCTATGGTGCACTGGTGAGCTGTTTCTACTGAAGACAGAAGGAATTTAGTAATTTTTTTCAATTATTATGAACATCAAGAGAATATCCACAAATTTTAAACGTGGAATTCTCAGATTTTTGTTAGATTTTGGGGGGTAATACTATTTTTTTTCAACAAAACGTACATTTTTGCTCTGCTTCTAGAGCAATAGGAAATAGTTTGAAGAAAGAAACTTATGCATTATTGTCTTTCCCGTGGCCTAAAAGGTGAAAAAACCTTAACTTATCATATTAGAAAAGTACATGCAAGTGGAAAGCAATTTTAAATAGATTAAATGTATTGAGAATATCATCTATGCTGTATGAAATGGTACTGAAAGTGAATATAAAAAAATGTATATATAAATATACCATAGAGAAAATATGACTATTTCACCCTAAAAAGAGACCCCATAAAATAATTATTTAAAGAATAACTGAAAAAAAAAAATTACTAAGATTCGAACTGTCCTTATAATTGTGAACACCTGTAAAATAATCTTTTTGACCGTATTTAAAGTTTGTTAAGATAAGAAAACGATAAAACATTTTTAAATATAGTCTATTGATGAAATTCAAATTAATAAAAAATATATTTGTTTAAATAAAATTGTTCAGTGTTTAGTTAATATAGAAAAACGGTTGCCCTTATATATATATTTCATAAAAAATTAAAAAAAAAAAAACATTCTACGCTAGTACATGAAGTTTTAGTAAAATAAAGCAACTAACGTGAATGAAATTAATTGAGAAAAATAATAACATATCATTAAAACAAAAAAAGTGTTAAAAATAACTGTTACAAAATAAAAAGACAACGTGCAGAAAATTCGGTTTTTGCAAATTTAGTAAGACAATACCCAAACATTTCTTTGAATAACTTTAAACACATGATTTGTCATCAAGTTAATTACATTTTTAGAAAAGATACGGGGATACTGTCTTCTTTCTCCATAATAACCACTTCTAATTCATATGTTTAATGGCATTGTTTGTCTTTTAATATACATGGTGAGACATAAAACACGAGAGTTTTTCTACGGTGTTTAGGTGAGGGTTTGGTCTTGGCCAGGATATGGTATTAATATTTCTTTTTTTTCCTTATAAGCCACTCTTTTGATAGTTGTATGACTGGGAGCATTATCTTTGTGAAACTTCTATTTTGAATCTTCTAATAGTAATCCGAAGAGTACCAAACTTCGAAACAGCCTCCGTTTTTAACAGCCCTAAATTATTTTCTCCTCAACTCATTCACAATCGCATTTTCGTGCATATGAGATCGCGCTCCACACCATAACCGGACCTCTTCCCATCTGCCTACTTTAGAACTTCCGAGAAATTTGTCTTAAGTCATAATATGTAACACTACATGGAAAAATATAATATTTTAGGATGAGAAGAAAAAATAATTTATATTGTCCAGACGGCAATTACTACTACTGGCACGATTTAAGGCAAAGTCTTCGAGAGTTCTACAGTAGGCAGATGGAAGGCGGCGTGGGATCGCTAACCTCGCCATACCACAAGTTAGTATCCAGCGTAGATTTTTGGTTTTCGCATAAAATTTGGCGATTCAGCGTCGTTTTTTGCGACTTGGAGAACGAAATTGTCGAAAATTTGTAGTTTAGTGTTACCAAAGATTGGAAGCTTTAACTTCTATTACAATAGAATTCTGGAAAATTCTGGAAAAATTCGTTTGTTTATTGCGCAGAACTAAATTCTTCGAAAGTTCTATGGTGTGGCGTTCTATCTTATACCCTGGAAAATGGGACCTCCAAATATTTGAGAGGAAAATACGAGTTACCAACGGAAAATATTTAGAAGTCTTTCACACTTCGGGCTACATTTAGAGGGTACAAAATTGAAATTTTTAGAAGATAATGCTACCAGTCATATATCTAATAGACGTATTCACCATTAACTTCAATTCCCGGTTCAACACAAAAACTTGAAAAGGTTCTAAAGTCATGATGTAGCTTTCCAACAAAATTGGGCCCTATGCTTCAGATGTTCAGCGTTCAAAATTTCATGTAGTCTTTGATTGGTTATTTTCAGATAAAACGTATGAAAGTAAGAAAGCCACAAGATGGCAGAAGCAACGAGTTAAATTTTTCTGAAACGTAGCTCCGAGAATTTATACGATTTTCAAGTTTTCTGTTTCAACCGGGATTTGATATTATTGATGAATACAGCCGTTAATGAACAAAAGTGTGGCTTAAAAGAAAAAAAAAAAATTAATGCTATATTTTGGCCAATTTGAAACCCCGACATTATCGGTATAGAAAACCTGTGCGGTTAATTGTCTTACCAAGTGTAGGAAAATAATAAACAATATAATTTAACATATGGATTAGAAGTGATCATTTTGGAGAAATGAGACAATATTCCAGAATATTTTCTTAAAAAAAATTAATTAAACCGATGCCAAATCGTATATTTCAAATTATTCAGAAAATTGTTGGAGTATATTAAATTAGTTGGAGTATAATTATAGTAAATGTTGGAGTATAATTGCCAAAAACTTTACTAAATTTGTGAAAACTGTATTTATTTATTTATTTTATTTTACATATGGTCTTATAAAAGTAACACCATTTTTTTTTTCACACTTTTTCGTTTTATTGATTTATTGATTTATTGATTTGTTCCATTTACTTTAGTTGCTTCATTTTACTGATGTACTGGCATACAATATATTTGATTCTCAACGAAATATTTATTTTATTATCTAAATGTTTTGTGGTCTTATATTTTTGTAACAGACTGCATATGTACCCTCAATTTACACAAGTCACGTTGAATCCACACCTCACCTTAAGTCCTCGTAAAGTTTTCCATCCCAGATGATGCATATAGTATTGCCATTATATAGTTTTGTGTGGTAAGAAGTCCATCTCGGTGAATATATCAGAATGGTAAGATTCCTCATTACATCTAGACTCATTCTACAGCAATGTTCTTCTGATTTTTGTTCTTTTGACCTTGGGTTTTTCTTGTCTCTGTATCCATTCCCTTCGAACACTTTCTTTTTTTTTGTGTGTGTGTGTTTTCCACTTTTTTCTTGTTAATATCATCCTAAAAATTAGTCTTATAAGGAGACACTGTTAATTTTATTGAAGTCCTACGTTTTAGTTTCGCATAAGGTACAAAATATTGAAACTCTTTCAAAAAAGTACTTGTCTGCATCCACCCTGATGGTTGGTAGACTGTAATAGGACCGGGTGGTGTACTTCACGTTCATATTTTCCGAGGAAATATAATTAGAGGCGACACAAAATCGACTGCTACATTCAACAAGTATTTATGGTTACGAAACCACCTGTTTGTGCTGACTAAAAGGCTCCTACTATTCCCCCCCCCCCTTTAAAATAGTGTTTTGCCTTAAGTAAACATCCATTTATTTGTTATATTTTCTGAAATGAAAAATTTCTGAAAATATGGAATGCACAGTATGTAATAAAGCAATATGGAATAGTTGGTACTCCATATTGCCTGAATCGAATCTTACAAAATAACCAACCTCAACTACCTTCTGGTAGAAATAATTTCATGGAAATCAGAATACTAACAAACTCAATTCCTCTACCAGTAATGACACTGAATCTTGATAAACAAAAGAAGCTGTAGGACACAAAAAATTCTGTTTGCACTGATACGTGGTGAAATACCATTCATATTTCAAACACAATGAAGATGTTTGACTTGCTTCCGATGGGTTGCAGCGCTGCACAGATAAGATTTTACCTATTATTCCAAACTCCCTAACAGTAGCTGTGTGCAACACGTTAGAGAAAAAAAAAAAAAGCCGATTTTTTTTTTTTTTTTTTTTTTTTTTGTAACTATAAATTATAAACTAAGAGTAAATATGTTTGAAAATTTTTAATTTCGGCTCTGTAGCGGCTACGGCGCCCCTTTACGTTTCATGATTTGAAACAGACTGTTCTCTCACCGCGTAAAAAGGATCTTTGAAAATTCTGATCGTGGCAAATCCCCAATCCGGTTGTCATATGGCCTCCTAATAATCTCCCGATAAGTAATTTCATCATAATCAGAATTGGAGACACATAATTATTAACTTATCAAAGCGCTATCTTGAGAAATAGATTTGTAACACGTATTCTTCAATTTCAATTCAAATAATTTTTAAAAGGATATATTACTTTTGAAATTACATCAATTAGAAGCTGAGCTAGTAAAGTAATTCAAATATTGTAATAAAAAATATATGTCTGGCTTTTCTGTGGTTGTCTCCGAAACTAGCGTAATTGTGGGTTAGATAGTCTTAAAAATCTTTAATACGAAATGAGAGTGGATATTAAATTATTTTAATTAGAAGCTGAGGAAAAAGTTTATATGTACATTTTTATAAAAATATTTGTGTCGGACATATCTGCGGTCTTCTCGGAAACTTGTGTAATTCCAGGCAATATACCGTTAAAATTCTTAGTACAAAATGAGAGTAAAGATCGGAATTCGAAATTCTGTAAAATATAAAAAGATGCAATGCTATTTTAAGACTAAAAGTATTTAATCAGCAATAGTTTAAACTTTGCGTGAATATCCATAGACCGATATACACGCAAAGACACAAAGCAGAGCATAGCAGTGTCAGCTGCCAGTCGGCTCTTTTTAAAATATAAAAAAAAATAATAAAATAATTTCATTTTCCCTTGAAATGTATTCGTTGCTATGCAAACTCTTTCTCAGAAAAGAACTTGATTTTGCGAGAAATCAATTTATTACTGGCATCCTCCGCCCTTCTCGTAGCAGAAACATTCAAAAATAAGGCCGCTATTAATATATATATATATATATATATATATATATATATATATATATATATATATATATATATATATATATATATATATATATATATATATAACTTATTAAATTTATAAAATACGGTTTCAATCTTTGGAGGTCTTTTTTATTTAATTAAGATCTATATACAAAAAAGAAAAGAATTGATTTATCTCGAAAAGGTTTGGAGTTTAAATTGTTTTGTGAAAATATCGATGTTTCGTAAAATCCAAAAATATGGAACGCTAATCCATATTTTGTTAAAATTATTATATGGTTTGAAACAAAATTAAATGCCCTTTCTAAATATGTCGGTAGTTAAGAAATTCGACATTTGCATTTTCGTAGATGGTGATTAAAAAAAAAAAAAAAAAAAAAAAAAAGAACGATTAAATGAAATATAAATTTTGAACCTTTTAAAACATTTTTTTTCTTTTTTTTTTTTTTTTTTTTTTTTTTTTTAATTTATAAAAATTCTATATTTTTCAAAAAAAAACAAAAAAATTTAAACTGTTAGAATTGGTAATAAATGTTCTTTCTCTTGGTATATATGTATTTCCAATACCTCGAATCGTTGAAGAGGGAACCGTTAACAAAAACGCGCGAAATTTTCGCCCTCTGCTTCTTTCATCTGCGGAACACGTTCAGATCTGCTTTGAAGGTCAAAAATTGCAATCGCGGTGAATTTCAGTCATTGAGATTGCTTTTCGATTAGACATAGGTCGACATTTTAATGAATACCTCCCCAACTAATTAAAATTTTTATATATTTTTTTTTCACTATCTGTCTCTCTGTCTCTATACAACTTTATTATTATTAAAATTATTAATATTATTATTATAGATTTTTATAGACATTTTCATACCAAGAATCATCAAATGCACATAAAAATTAAGTTTAATATTTCATGCAAAATTAAGCCCAATTTCTTTTTTTTTTTTTTTTTTTTTTGAGATGAAAATATTAGTTTTAGAAATTATGTGCAAGTTTTTACTCTTTACGACTAAATTTACTTTACTAAAGTAATTTATAAAAATTCATTTTTAATCATGTTTCTAGATAAGTTCACCAAAATTAGAACTCTTAGCCGTTTATCTTAAATAGTATAAGTTTATATTAGTTTTAAATTCGTTGTTGTATTTATTTTTGTTCTACTTTCCAGTTTACAAAAAAAAAAAAAAAAAAAAAATTGAATGCTACAGAATTTTCATCATTAATTCGCATTGATTACTGTCATTAAAAATCACATTTTATGTCTAACTTTTAGTTCTATATCAATATTCTTATTCATTTTTATTACATATATTTTATGCCTTATAATGACGTAGATTATTTTTGCAGAATATTAAATAAAAATTATTTCAAACTTTCAAATTTGAAACTTTCAACTTTGGAAAAGTATGCATTTGAATTTATATTTAAATACCTGGAAATTTATTTTCATCTTCGTCGCATAATATTGATTTCTAAATTGTATTCAAACAGACTACCTAATTAAATTTGAATTTTTCCTAAGAGCTATACCTTTAAATTTAAATAAGTAAATTTGTTTTTCTAACTAAAATATTATCATTTTTATATTTTACTAAAGAAAAAATAATAGTATGTAGTTCCAATAATTCAGTCATACAATTAGTATTCATTGCTTTACATAATATTTTATAACTAATAATTCCTTTCAACAAAATATAAATATTTTCTTAACTAAGTAGTAAAATCAATACAATCCATGGTTTAGAATATTTTTATGTAAAATTATAAATAACTGTTTCAATATTTAAGGATGATTTATGAATAATAATTTATTTCTATTTATAAAATTATTTATTTTATTTATGAAATGCTTACTTTTCCCTTTTCTATTTATATTTGAGTAAAATTTACATTATTAGTTCTAAACATTACTTATATATATGTATACATTCTTACTCATCTGATGTTATAGAATACAAAGCATTTGAAATATCACAGAAACAAAGTTCTCTCGAAAACGGTTCTGACAAGTTTTATAAAAGCAAGTTAGATTTATTGCACTTGTCGGAGGGAAGCCGCTTACCTCTATATAGCAGTTTGAAGTAATTATAACCCACATTCCCCCAACGGTGAACCAGAGGTAATACGAAAAAATCATAGTCCCAATGGTTGCCGGTGAATTGGATAAGCCCATCCCCACGAAAATAATAATAAAAAAATAGACTTAAATATCTTCTCTCATGACAAACTCGTCCGATTTATCTATATCTTACTGTAAACCCGTACTCAACCGGTTTTAAAATATAACAGAAATTCTGTTTAGATAGAAATGTATAAGCAATTTTAATAATAATAAAAAAAATAATATTATTATGGGAAATTTAAGGAATAAAACTTATCAGAGTATTTCTTGGTTTAAAAAAGCCGCAGCTGTTTATTAGCATTCAATTTTAAAACATGTTTTTAGTGGAAAAAAGCTTTAATGATTTTGATAAAAGCATAAGTTGAGGTTTCTTTACACAACAAACTCACGCGACATATCCTCAATTTCAAGAAACTTAGCGCTTATAGTTACACCTAGTCCATCCATAATAAATATAGAATTGGAATGTTATACGGAATGTAGATACCCCCCCCCCAAATAACAAGTAAAGGTATAAATGAATAAATCTAGAAAATAAATAAATAAGTAATAAGTAAATAAATAACTCTCGTGTGAATGGATTGAGATATCTTGAATTGATTTAAAGTAAAATTAATTCCACCTCGTTTCACATTTTGAATTCGGGCGAATACGGTATAGTACCAAAGGGGATATATATATTCCAATGATTCTAAAAGGCATAGAATTAGAAGTATTATTAAATTCAGCTTAAATTATCGTACATTTTCGAATTTTGGAAAGTCATGTTGAGATCCAAGCGATAAATTTTAAGTTAGAGCGGTATCATGTATATATTTTATGAACTAAAAAAATTCGACATCAATTAAAATCATTATAAATAAATTACAAAAAAATCTGCAAAATATATTGTCTCATTACTTATTGTCTACAAAGGGGGAAAAAAGAAATATGCTTTGAAAAAAAAATTACACGCAATCACAGTAATTTTAAGGAAACGTAATATATCCTGAAACCTCTAAACCTAGTTTAAACTTGAACAGAACATTTAAAAATTACGTTTAAATTTGCATTCCTCCTGCGATTTAAAACAATCACAAACTTTCAATTTTTTCTTTTAAAATACGTTAAAAACTCTTGTTTTGAAACAAAAGTACTTAGTTTAAAACGTATAAATTATTCTTTATTTAGAACTAAAAGTATTTTGAATATTTATCTAACAATTTACGTTGATGTAAAACAGTTTTGGAATTTCAATTGATAAAGTTTACATAATGAGTATCTTATTATCAATAAATGAAAAACTATTGTTTAAAACTATAAACAATTGTAAATAATAAAATAAATTTACTATGAAAAGTAAATAAATATTTAGTGTCTTAAAAAAAAAAAAAAAAAAAAAGTTCAAAATCTAATAAGTTAAAATAAAAAGAAGGAAGCATTAATTTGTATATGATAAATACCAAAATTTACATTAAAAAAATCAGTTATATATCAATTTATTTAATAAGCCAGTTTTATACAGAAATAAACTTAAAAAATAATTAATATGATACATAATATAAATTGATATTTATACGTAGAAGTTGATATAAATTCAGTTGTTTACATATCATTACATTTTCGTAGAAGTCAGGTATATTTATTTATCTCTAAGCATTTCTCTGGTAACTGTTAAATTTATTAAAAAGTTCATTTTATTGCATTGATTTTTTTTTAAAGGGTTTTCCTCGAATTAATTAGAAATTTCCGTACATTTTTAAGTTTGATTAATTCAAGTACTTATAAGTATATTCAAGTTTACTGTAAAAACCTGACATCTTGTACAATAAAAATTTTAGATGTAGTCATGCTTTATTTATCTTAGAAAAAACTGTTTTTATAAAGAAAAAAAAAAAAAAAGAAAAAGAAAAAGAAAAAGAAAAGATCCATTTTATATGCACAGAAGAAAAAAATAATCAGAAATTTTGTTAATTCTTAAGGCAATTAATTATATTATGTTGCATAACTGTTTATAGAGTTTATAAATGATAAATAATTCTATTTCTTATTTTTACAAATTACTGATCATTTACAAGCTTTTTCTAATTAAACTGCAAGTCTCCATTAAACACTATTTAAATAATTTATTTTACGCTTAAGCAAATTGTTTTAAACGTCTAAAATGGTGATACATTATTTAAGAGCAGATTCACATGAATGGAGATTGATATTTTTTCTGTTTCTTTTAAGAAAGCCGCAAATAATTATTTTATTTAAATGAAAACAAATACAATGTACTTTATTAATAAATAAGCATCAATAAACTGGCGTTGTAAAAATATTACTTACAAACTTTGAATAAACACCATAAAATGCAATAAACTCGCAACAATTGTTTCGGGTCGAAAAAACACACGACCCTTCATCAGGCGAATAAAGTAAGCACGATTGCTGCAGTCAAAGCGGCAACACACAAAATCGTTTAAAATGAATCGTCGTCCTCTCTCTCCTTTACTTTGCGACATTTATATGCACTATTTTGAAGAAAAACTCTTCGGTGTATATAAATTTCCTCACTGGTTTAGGTATGTGGATGACACTTTCGTTCTTGTCTCCCCTGATGTCGATTTGTTTTCAATTTACTTTCTTTGGTCAATTCGATTGACCCATGCATTCAATTCACTTTTGAGGTTGAACAGGATTGCTCTTTGCCTTTCCTTGACGTTCTTGTGAATAAAGAAAAGGATTGTTTCTCAACTACTGTTTTTAGAAAACCATTCTCAGTCTCTTTGCCGCCGCATGCTCTCTCTAACCACGCCCCTCAACAAAAAATGTCTGCTTTTTACACTTATGTTTATCGTGCCTTACACATTTGTTCTGATCCGTCTAATCTTTCGAAAGAAATTAATTATTTAAAATCTCTTGCTCTCTCTCGTGGCTATAACCCATCTATCATCGATAAAGCTCTACATAAATTTAAGAATCCTAAACGTTCTGCTCCCAAATTAAACGATCACAGTCTCATTTCAGTTGTTTTACCTTTTTATTCTCCACTCTCTTTTAAAATCTCTAAAATTCTTTCACCGTTTGGTTTCAAAGTTATTTACAAACCCGTCGATAAAATTAAATTGTCTTCTCTTAAGGATCCCATTCCCACCGAAAACCGTTCTGGAATTTATTTAATTCCGTGTTCATCCTGCAACTTAGGTTATATTGGTCAAACTAGGAGGCGTTTGAAATACAGAATAAATGAGCACCGTCGGAATGTTCGTAATGAAGAGATTACCAAATCTTCTGTTGCTTCCCACTGCTGGTCTCAAGGTCATCGTTTTGATTTTTCCAAAACAAACATAATCTCATCTCCTGTCTGTTCCTCCCATTTGGTTATTCATGAAGCATTTTACGTATTTAAAAATTCGAAAAATCTTGTTAATGATATTTTTTCCACTCCTTTCTTCTCTGCTGCTTGGTAATTACTCACGTAACTTAGATTTTCGTTTAATTTTTGTTATCCTTAGATTGTTTTATGTTTAATCTCACTCATTTATTTATTTTCTTGTTTTCTTGTACAATTCTATTCACACCAGTAGCTATATTTATTTTCTACTTTATAAAGTTTTTCTTTTCATTTTAAACGATTTTGTGCGTTGCCGCTTTGACTGCAGCACTCGTGCTTACTTTATTTGCCTGATGAAGTGTCGTGTGTTTTTTGACCCGAAACAATTGTTGCGAGTTTATTGCATTTTATGGTGTTTATTCAAAGTTTGTAAGTAATACAATGTACTTTAGCAGTTTATACATTTAAGTTTTACGAAGTAAATTAAATTTTATATTCTCATAATAATAATAAATTTTAAATGAGCAAAATAATTGTACATAATTCAAGAGCAATTAATCTACACCAAGAAGCTTATTTATGTATTGACGTGTATGCGTATTTAAAATGAACGAAACAAATAAATAAAAATTATTTTACTATTTAAATTCATTATAGAATTTACATTATAGAAAATTAAATATTGATAATGAAACATATATAATTAAATTCCTTTAATTAACCCGACAGTCGTTGCGTCAGTTTTTGAAATGCTGGTTGTAGTGTTTCGGTCTATTTCCCACAGTCCGTAGTGTTGGGAGAAAGCCGGAAAAGAATTAAAAAATACCCGTAGAGAAAGATTAACTGCACCTAATTCACGTCAAGCTTTTCCGAAAAACTTCGACATGTCTTACAAAACGGGAGGGGGGGTTGGGATCATCTTTACAGGTTGTGTTGCGGTCAAAAACATGCGGATCCTCTCAATTACCGTATGCGCAGTACTATAAAACGTTAAAACCCAACCATCCAGAAGGAAAATGTTATTAACTACTCAAAAAATGTCAGGAATGACTTGAAAACATACTTTGTTAGAAAAAATCCATCGAAGCTTAGTTATACAGAGCTTTCCCACATTATCTTTAAGGGCCCTCTTCACTCACCGCCGCCAGAAGCCGAAACTAATGCTATTCTATGGGAAATTTTTCTTTACAAATATCTTATTAACTAATACATATTTTTAAATTCTGTTTTCACATTCAGAAAATTCCCAACTGTTAAATTGACGGACCTTTTTTAAAAATATACTTTTTTAATTTTTAATATTTTATTTCGAAATTGCAAAATGAAAAAAATTTCACGTATTGAAAATTCGTATTTTGCAGCTTCAAAATAAAATATAAAAAAAAAAAAATAATTTTTTAGAAAAGGTGCGTCAATTTTACAGCCGGGAACTTTCAGAATGTGAAAACAGAATTTAAAAATATGTATTAGTTAATAAGTTATTTGTCAAGAAAGAATTCCCATAGAATAGCATTAGTTTCGGCTTCCGGCGGCGGTGAGTGAAGAGGGCCCTTAAGAGATAATCCGTACGATGGATTTATAAATAATGAGCGGCGAGTACACCAATATGCGACCAATAACGGGTTATATATATATATATATATATATATATATATATATATATATATATATATATATATATATATATATATATATATATATATTGATAGCACATTTAAATAGAAGAAATTTAAGAACTAATTACCCAAAATTATCTCATAAATAACTTATTTTTTTAACAATAGTAATCTTGATTACACATATATTATGTTGGAAGTTCGTAAGTCAAATAAAAATACATCAAAATGATAAAAAGCAGAATAGATAAATTTTAGAGAAAAGAAAATATTTTATATGGGTGCAACACCCTTTCCTTTATAATAAAACATATTAAAATGAAAAATACTATATCGGTGTTAAGTGCTTTTGCAACGTACAAGTGCATTTTACATTAACCGTAATGTATTAAATTCTTTTCTGTATTCATATAAGAATAATATAAATTATAATTTTTATTTCGAGGTGACTATTCTGTAGAAAATTCTAATATACATACATATATTAAATAGAGTTCCTCCTATAGGTAATAATCATACAAAAATAAATATATATATATATATATATATATATATATATATATATTGTATCGATTATAAGCCACTTCAGACTGTTAGTACTTGTTGCAGATTATAATATTCAATGCATTTCCTTCCATAATGACACTAAATTAATGTTTTTAATTAGAAAGAAAAAGTATCTCATATTGCATTTAGTAATCCTCATGTAAAGAAACGTTTATTATTATATTCATATTTTATTTTAGCAGTGCAGTAATAAGTCTTACAAAAGCAAATTTATAGCGTCTAAACTTTGGAAGCACGTAATATGATTTACTTAAAAAATCCGTATTAATTTGTTCTGCCCTGTAATCTTTAATAAATTGCCATATTGCATTCTATATTTTAAATAAAAATGTATATATAAAAATTATAGTTAATTGCATTATGATTTCTTTAGTAGAAAGTTATATAAATATCAATTGCAAAGAAACAGTCGTAGGGACAATACACTGGCATTATTCATGCATCCCTGTTAGCAAACCATCCATAATGTTTATGCAATTTTCAAAAAGGAAGATGCAATGGTAAACTAGATTAACGTAATATATAATAACATAAAACATAATATGTGTCTAAAAAAGTTCCGTAAATAAAAAAGACAAACAGAAAGACAATAAATTGGTTTCTAATAGAATAAGAAAGAGTTTTGTATCCTTGTAATTGGATTATAAATGTATCACTTGTTAGAGAGTATACAGTTATTTTGTCAGTTAGTTATAAAAAAATATATATATATAAATTTAGCTCAATCAAATGAGTGGTTTAGACGTAATCGTACTTACTTTATATCCATAAATACAGATAAGTATACATAATCATAGAAATAGAATAAACCAATTCAAAATTCTACAAAATATATTACTTTTTTAAAAGACTTAATATTGATTTCACTGCTCTGCATGAAAATCTGCCCCACTATCATTCTTGCAAATTCTTATGTAAAATGACCTCGTGAGTGAAAATATGTCGCCCATTTTTCCCTATCACCCACCGAGTTTTAGGAACGCCACTTGTATCACTTTACCGTAATTATATGGCTATGAATATGATTTGCAGAGGGGGGAGGGGGTATTGATTACTTAAACTGTTAAATATATTCTGAGGGGCTACAGAGTCGGAAAATTCCAAACCATGAACATTCGCAGTAAGGGAAAAAATTAGGGGTGGGGTGGGGGGTGATTTGCCACTGAAATTATATATTACATTTATTATATTACTTACAAACTTTGAATAAACACCATAAAATGCAATAAATCAAAGTTTGTAAGTAATATTTTTACAACGCCAGTTTATTGATGCTTCTTTATTAAATACATTTATTATATTTTATTAATGAATTATTACTATTATTTAGTATACATTATATATATATATATATATATATATATATTAAGCGTTAAAACAACTCTTTTCCATTCTCCAAATCAAATTCATTTTCATAATATTACCGAACAGTGTTATAAAATGGGGCAGGTTGTGGCGTCCCGAGACAACCGTGGGTGATTGTGCAAAATGATTTTCATATTCGGATTCAAGAGGTCACTTACATAAAAATCAGAAAAAAATAGTATCGGGGCTGGATTTTTTTTTTCTTTCATCGCAGTGTTTTTATGGAAAAAGAAACAATACTGTTATACAAAAAATCTAATATATTTGATTTTTTTTTTTTTTTTTTTCATTTACAGATAAAATGCGTAGTTTAACAATTATTTTATACATTTTTTTTTTTTTTTTTTTTTTTTTTATTCATATCAAATTCTTGAAAACAATCATTGTACTCCAATATCTATATTTTAAAGCTTTATTAGGCGATGGTACTTCGAAGCGTGTAAAATTGAATTTGTGGAAGAAATGTCAAAGAGATTTATGTACATTAAATATAGAATATATATACCTCACATTAATCTCACTATAAGGCACTGAACCATACATGGTTTTTAACTATTTTTTTTTTTTTTAAACACTTGACATTGTGAGTTTTTTTTTTTTTTTTTTTTTTTTTTTGGTTTTCTTCCCATGCTGTGTCTATGGGGATTTTAGCCCCTCCCCCCCTCTTTTTCTACATTCTAAAGTGGCACTTACAAAAGAAACTCAACTCAATTCGTTCTTGTTAGATATTGAATCTGATTTTCAAAGCACTTACTTAAGTTTAATTAAATGTATTTATTGAAAAATTATCTCTTTTTTTAAGCGTTGCACACTACAAAATAAATGACGGGAATGTGGATATGCGATAAAACGTAAGATATTTTTTTTTGAAATATACTTTGGAAATAGATAATTGCATTATCCAGCTTATAAAAGAAAAAGAAAAATGATTATATTAATGCACTTCTCTTTGAAACCAGTTTTGTAAGAGTCACTTTAAAAATGATAAATAATCTTATTCACTCTAATAAGGTAATTTTTATTTTAATTCATTTATAAGGAATATGATATTGAAATTTCATTTATATATATATATAATACCATTAAGATTAACACACTTTACTCTTTTTACTTCCTTATACGAAGTATAAGGAAGTATAGTAATCCCGATTTGCGAAATGGATTTTGTATTTCACATTCCTCTAAAACGAATGATCGCTGAATGTTGCCAATTTATACGTGTGACAGTCATGATGTCTAGTTGCACATCTGTAAGTTTCGTATTAACACGAGCTCTCGTTTTAGAGATATAAGCGACTTTACACGATTTTTCGTGACGTCTGTAAGTGTGTCTGTGTGTGTGTGTGGGTGTGGGTGTATGTCGCATAAATCAAAAACGGTTGGACGTAGAAAGTTGCGAATTGGTACATAGGTTTGTTATAATACCTAGTTGTGCACCTCCCTTTTTGGACTTTATATGATTTTCCGTTTTGGAGATATTTAGGAAAATTAGGTTCATAATGGGCAAAATGTATCAAAAAACGGTAATAGCTCAAAAACGGTTTGGACAAATCTTGCAATTTAACGGACTTCTCGACTAGCTAGACATTTGAAACTTTCAGAAAAGTTCAGAACACGTTGACATGAGTCCCCCCCCAAGGCACAACTTTGACATGTGTCCCCCCCAAGGCACATCTTTGACATGAGTCCCCCCAAGGTACAACTTTGACATGAGCCCCCTAAGGCACAACTTTGACATGAGTCCCCCCATGGCAGAACTTTGACATGAGTCCGCTCCCCAAGGTACAACTTTGACACGAGTCCCCCCCAAGGCACATGAGTCCCCCCCAAGGCACAACTTTGACATGAAACCTCCCCAAGGTACAACTTTGACATGAGTCCCCCCAAGGCCCAACTTTGACATGAGTCCCCCCAAGGCCCAACTTTGACATGAGTCCCCCCAAGGCCCAACTTTGACATGAGTCCCCCCCAAAGCACAACTTTGACATGAGTCCCCTAAAGGCACATTTTTTTTTTTTTTTTTTTTTTTACGTATGCATGCATTTTTGTTTTTTTTTTTAAATATTTTTAGCCAACTGTTTCGGGTCCAGTGACAATGTTTTTTAACATTATGTATATTTCTAAAAGTGTATAAGGAAGTCATGTGGTGCCCACATCAGATTTTTTCTTAAGTAATACTTCAAAGTCGTAAGTGAACAACAACAACAAAAAAAAGTCAGTTTTTTTTTTTTTTTACTACAATTATGTTTTATTATTCTTTGTTTAAATGCTTATGCATTTATTTATTTATTTATTATTATTATTATTTTTATTAATGAATACATCATCTTTTTGTTTTCAAGCTACAATCATCTAAAAATGATTATAAAGGAATATGCTTTTATCAATTAGTGATTTCTAACGAACAATTACAAGGCAAGACAAAAATAAAGGATTCTGTATGCTGGCATCCATAAAAAAAGTTATGGTGAAGTATTATTATTATTATTTCATTTTTTTACATACATATAATTCTTTCCTATTTCTTTAATAATTTTAAATTTCTATGTATATCAGTAATGCTTGCACTGAAATTATTTTTAGCTCCATTTTTTTTTTTTTTTTTTTTTTTTTTTTTGTAAAATGGATATTTAATCATTACGATGATAGCATAATACTGATTTATATATATATATATACATATATATATAAATGTATATATATATATATATATGAATTTCATTATAAACGAGATTATCTACTAATGTTTTACTAATTTAGTAATGTATGTCAAATATATTAATAAAAGAGATAAACTAAACGCGTATGTTTCATTTCGTACAAAAAATGAAATATTAATACGATATTCTTATTTCATACATACTAGCTTAATTTATTTTATTATTAAAATAAGTTTACTATTCTGACTTTCTAGAAAAACCCTCTGTTACTTTCTCTTACCCATATATGGTAGAGAAAGTATTGTTTTGGGGTCAAATTTTCGAAACTGAGTTTTTGTTATAATAACAAGTTTCGACGTCCCAAGAATCCAAAAATCATATTTTTAGCGGTTGGTCTGCGCACCTGTGTGTGTGGCTGTCTGTTATCAACATATCTTAAGAATAAATAATAGCAGAAAGTCCAAAAATTGGTATTCTAAATGTCTATCATATAGGGATGGTACATTAAACTTTTCGTTGAGATCAAGCAAATGATTCGTATACAGGGACACCCAAGATAAATCAAATACATTACGAGTATGGGGAAAATTGAAATTAAATAGAATTTAACATATAGAGATTGCACTAAACAAAATAAAACGAATATATACCTTTTATGTAAAAATATGTTTCTGGTAGAACATGGATGGAAATAATTCATTGTTCGTTTACATGGCTACAAAAAAGAGCTAGATTATAGTACGACAATGATTGGAAATTGATGAAAGTGTATTTCAGGTTGTGCCGATTGTTATTAATATAAGATTATATTTATGTGCACTTTATTTTTATGTGCAATATTCATTTTCATAAGTTATACAAAAGTGAAATACCAGCTAAATGTAGCTTTTTAAACTAATAAATATTTCCCCTATTTCAAATTTCAAATTATTACTCTACCTCTATGTTAAAGAATCCATTTTGCAGCTGAAATTCAAGGATATTAGGAAATTGTACGTTAACAGCATTTCTTGTGGTATGTACCTGAATGTTTAAATATATATATATATATATATATATATATATATATATATATATATATATATATATATATATATATATATATCGTTTATTTATTTATTTATTTATTTTTTTTTTTTTTTTTGTATTTAATAATCTCATCTAACTTCTAGACCTAACACTTTATGCAGAATCTTCAAAAAAATATCTTGGTTTATCTATTTAGCGTAATAGCAGCACAGCTATGAAGGCAATCTAAATTATGGTAACTCCCAAATAACCGTGGATATATAAATTCTTTTGAACGGGACGGAATACTTTTTCTTTCAGTTGATGTTTTGTTAGCAAGAAATAGGACTTGCATGCTAAAGCACATAATACGAAATGTGTCTTCGAAAACAGAGTTTTGATGACTCTTTTTTTTAACCTTGATTGCTAACAAGACATAAGTTCGATATTTATTTTTCACTTCATCTTTGAGTGCTTTGAGTTTAAACCCTAATGCTGATTTTCATGTGATTACTGCCTAAGAGATACTGTGATTGATGTTTGTGATTAATGCCCACTGGTATTATTAGTAAACACATTTTTAAGTAAGGATTGCTGCATGTTCATGATTAACTTTAAACAAAACTATAGTATAACTTACTGCTTTTGTCATAAAAATGTTCATCCTACTTTTTTTTTTTCTTGTAGATTTTAGCTGATTAAAAACTCACACACATAAATAAATAAATAAATAAATAAGTAAATCGATATGTATAAAATTTCCAGTATTGACACAATTAAATCTATCTCATAAAATGCATATCAGTTATACAGTGTATTTAATTTTAGAATTACATCGCGTTAGATTTTCAAACTTTAACCTGATATTGGCATTGTTTCATGTGCGAGAAACATTTATTTTAAGATATTTTAATTAAATTTAGTTTAGATGCTCTCCCCCCCCTCCCCCGGGAATAAATTGTTATAAATATGGGATGTGTGAACGTGTGTGTGTTTATTTATTTAATTTACTATTGCGTATGGATAATAATAGACAATAAATAAATAAATAAATAAATAAAAATCTTAATTATTTTGAAAATTTTTAGGAATATGTTATATGTCATATGTTATATGCCGAATTATCAAATGCATCAATAAGTTTTATACCGTTTTTTTTTTTTTTTTTTTTTTAATACTGATAAGAATATATGTATGAAATGTATCTGTTAATAAATGCCCAGAATAATCTTTATTCATGAAAAAAAAAGTTTTTTTTGTTGTTTCTTATGCCACTCGGGAAATTCCAAGACTGGGTAGTGGAACTAACCAGATTTCAGGCAGCAGGGGTGCGCCATTAGGGAGGAAGGACGACTTAGCTCCAGAAGCTGGCAAAAGATGGCAGCACCAGCAAACAACAGGAACTCGAATTTTGATCCGGATCAAGGCCGAGCTAAGCCCATGTCCCGGTACCCCCAGATGTATATTTTTTTATGGGAAATTGGAGGTCTTTGGGACCACGGCGGAATTTAACTTGCACCAATCGCCATTAGCGTACACGATGGTCTTCGGCCGGCTCGAGGACCGAACCCACAATCTTTCGATACCGACCAGGCAACCGCGGCCCTAAAACGGAAGGTGCACCCCTGCTGCCTTAAATCTGGCTAGTTCCACTACCGGGGCTCGGAATATCCGAGTGGCATAAGAAACAACAACAACAAAGTAATATATATTGAGTAATATTATTTTAAAAGCTCGGTATGATTTAAATATATGTAATTTTTTCACTTATTTTATTAATATGTTTAAATATTTTCTTTCTTTTAAATTTGAAATATATAAGTTGAAAATATTTTCATCAGTTACTTTATAACATACTAATTCAAATGCGCATAAATTTGCTTTTTAACAAGCAATTATAATGCATTTAATTAACGAAAAGGATCGTTATTTATCTTAGTCTAGAATTCATTTAATTCTTCAGAAATCACATTGTTTAAGTTATTTCAATTATTTAATAATAATAATAATAATAATAATAATAATAATAAAGAGATAATAAACTTAAAACTGTACTTTTAATCTGGATTGAGACTTTTAATTAAAAATAAACAGAATGTAAAATGTTTATCTTGATCACTTTCAAAAATATTCTATATTTATATTTTAAACATCTAGTTTTCGTATTAAAAATAACAATAAATTTCCATTATATGAGTTATACATTTATAGAAATAAATAATAGTACCTAATTAAAATTAATCAAACATTTTCAAATAATTTTAAGTAGGCCTCCGAATAGTTAAAGATGAGAAGAATATAAGTACATTTTGTGTAATAAAAAATAGTTCGAATTCGAATTTTAATTTAGAAACTAATTAAAGTAATCATTAAAACCCTTATGTTCATAGAAAATTGGCAACCTAAAGTATTTCTCTAATTGTGTGCATTAGTAATTAAAAAGTATTTATTTAATAATTAATTAAAATTTTATGAAACCTACGCACACGCAAATATATATATATATATTATATATATATATATATATATATATATATATATATATATATATATTTAGCTGATTGCAAGAGATATTTCGTACTTATATATTACACATTTATTTACAGTAAGAAATTACAGCATGTCTTAAAAGAGGAAAAAGACATATGAACGCGAAAATATTTTTACAATTGATAAGTTTCCCCAATCAGTACCTATGCAAATTCCGTATGAAGATAAAGAAGTACTAATGCCTTTTGGGAAATAAATTGGTTTATTGTTTTCAATCAATTACCTACGTTTACATTATGTCGAATAAAATCGAGTACTATTGTTTATTTATAAAAGACAAATGTCGATCCAAATTTTATATGAGACATGAGTACGTATTTTTAATAGAAATATATAGGGCATTTTTGAAACATTATAAATCTATGAAATTTCTAATAATAAAACTTTTAATAAGTTTGTAAAAAAAAAAAAAAAAAAAAAAAAAAAAAACATGATAATCATTCATCATACTAAAATTAAAATTTACAAATATACCAATAGTTTCTCATTTATAAATTTTTACAAATGAAACGTTACAAATGTGATTAATGCGAAGTTTTATTGCTCATTTACTTTATACATTTAAATTAGTCATTCTTTGATAAATGATCTGTTACTAATTTTTATTCTATATTATTTAAAATTTGCTCAATATATAATTTATAAGTCTACATTTTCCTATAGCTGCCTGAAACTATTGAAAAGGAGGTTTTATCAAACTATATATATATACATATAGGGATATGTCTTGTGTTATGGGCATACTCTGGTTATGGAAACCCCGCCAACATATCTTTTAACAGAAAACAAATATGGTAGATTTGAATACTGTGAAACTTGTATAGTGACAATACGCAGTTTTTGTGCTAACACAGAAGTGAATAGACGGATTTGCTTATTAAGTGCAAGCATAAAGAAAAACAATAAAAATTAATAAAATCTGAAAAAGAAACAACATAAAGTAATTTGTGAATATTTTCAGAATGCGAAAGTCGAAGTGAATTTATTCAAAAATGTAAGTGTAATGTATATTTATGCAGTATATTCATTATATTCTGTGATGCAATAACGAATTCAGTCAAAATGTATTTGAAATATGTTTATACCTCGATAGCACAACTGTGCTATTAAACAAAAATGAAAAAACAATTATTAATTTCAAAACGGAAGTACTATAGAAGGAGTGAGCTTACCTTTTCTAAAAGTGTTCTGGTCGGCATTGTCCCAGATTAGTAAATTTCATAATATCCTATTTTTATATTCATTATATTTTCTTCCTGGAAAAAGACTTAATTTAGTTAATTAATAAATGAGATCGAAATGATTGTTCTAACACCTTTTTGTAATTTTTAACTTATAGTTTCCATAAAAAAAAAAAAAAAAAAAAAAAGGAGAAGAAGAAGAAACAGAATTAATCGCTCACTTTACAGTATTAAAACTAAACTAGAATACAGAAACGTAATAAAAATAAGTTGGTAAAAACACGCAGATGGGAGTCACGTGACAGAGTTCTAATAATAGATCCTCTCCTCTATCTGGGAGGCAAGAAAGAAAAGGGAGGGATGCACTGATTCCCTTTTGTTTCTTTTATATATTTCGTTTCCGAAGAACATATTTCAGAATGAAAAAAGTGTCTTTCGAGTTTTTCGTTTTCTGTCAAAATGTGTACCGAAAATTGCTGTTTCTGTCGTTATAAAAATGACTGACATCACCGGTTGTGGGCACTTTCATGTAACCGAATTTGGGCACGCTTTTTTTTTTTTTTTTTTTCATTTAAAGCGTATGCTTGACTAGCAAATTGTCAAATATGCTCGTTTATGTCAGCATAACATATTTTATTAGTGTTTTCATGTATTTTTAGTCATTTTTAGCCATGTCAGCCACGAAAAAGTCAACTGTTCCAAAAGAATTCAATTTTAATCCTCTGATGAAAGCCATTTAGGATTGCTTAGCAGATACGAAATCCATAAGATCGACTTTCTGATAATGTAGAACTCGCAGCATCTCTGTCTCTCCAGCAGAAACCTGAAAAAATAAGCAAACTCCACTTCCCAAACTGCCGGCCAAGCGCGCTAAAAATAGGAACATCCACAATCTGGTGATTATGTCGATTTCTTTATCACATGTTTGGAGCAACTGCTACCATGCCTACAATAAGCTAACTCAAACAAATGCAACGAGTCTGGTCGTCTGTTGCATTTGTATTGCACTTCTGGTTTGGAGAAGGGAGAAGATGACGAATAAAATTGGAAAAATGTCATTTTGTATTGTTGTTTTGGCCACTGAATCCTAATAAAAAGTTATTTCCTTTATTGTTATTTTCTGCATTTATGGTGGTTTTTCTTATTTTATTCGTATTTTTAGCGCATTTTTGAAGTGTGCTCACAACCGGGTACATATTTTTTTTTTTTTTTTGACTAAAAATGGGCACTTTACAAAATTCGTGATAATTATTTCTGGCTGACGGAATCTATGCAGTTACTTTATCAAACGTTAGCTAAGGGTACCATCGGTATCTTACCATTGGTATTCATATGTTTGCATAATATTTACTCTGTAAAAAATTATAATCCAAAATCAAAACTGTGCCCAGAACCGGGGACATTCCCCTATATACTTATATATATACACATATATATATATGGATATGTATTATTATTATTAATTTTTATACTAAATTTTCACAATTACATTTATTCATCTTTTGAATATATCTACAACTAAAATAATATTCATCTTTAGATACTTAAAGTATCACACAAATCTGAATATTTATTAATGTCTAGTTCATTAAATCTAAACATATTTTATGAAACATGCCATTATATAATTTAAATATTAAATATTAAATGTCTTCTTATATAATATAATTAAAACATGTGTGTATTTGATGAAAATTAAATTGTATTGTCCATTAATACGAAAACATAAAAGAAGAACTGCTTACTTATGTTTATAATATGTATATTTATGGAAAGAAAAAATCAATTGTGATAAGTTAATCTTTCCCTACTATTAACTAGAAAAGGTTAAACTCAATGATAAACTTTATAGTTTCTTCGTTAACTTAAGTCAATTTTCTTGGTGTATGTTTTTCTTTATCCAAACATTTGAACTTCCATTTTACTTCATCATAAAAGTAACTTTTTTTTCGTTCATTGAACTCGTTTGACTGTCGTCAATTGCCGTGTCCAACAATAAAAATAAATGAGTCGTGTACGTGTATTTCTTTGTGTCTTAGTATTTTTTTTTCTACAGAATTGCGTATTTTCAATATAAAAGTAGTTTACAGAATAGTTTTAAATAGAAAATACGTGAATTTTATTAATAATAAATAATATTATAAATAATAAATTTTAGATAATAATAATGAATAAATTGAAAATAAAAAATAGTATATAATTTTGTTAATAATAAATAATATTAATAATAAATAATATTTAAAATTATTCTTTGAGTACTTTTAAGCAGAAAACATAGAATTGTGTGCGTAATTTCTTGAAAAAAAATAAAGTTCATTTTCACTTTTTCTGAATACTAATTTCATTTGCATATTGAAATGTACTTTTTTTGGAATGTTCATTTAAAAAAAAAAAATTAGTAAATGCATTTACTTATTTTTACAAGACTGAGGTTTGTCTTATAAGTAGTCTACTAGCAGGTTACGCCCGCTTCGCTGGCCACTATATTTAAACGAATCTCCAAAAGAATTGGATCATTATTTATTTTTCACATCACATTATAAATAAAAACTAAAATAATTACATTGGAATCGCTCTAGACCTCGCATCGGGTACTCGCTGACTACGGCAGCTCTTTCTCTGCCCGCACTGTATCGGGAGCAGTTTCCCACTGCCTGCAGAAATCTCTTTCCTATGTATTTCAATATGGGTATTTATTGACGATAGTTGGGTCTGCCATTATTTAAGAACTACGATTTTAAAGATAACTGTATCTCAGCGTCTATTAAATATTTTAGTTTTTGAATCAAGTATTTTATTGCTCATGCTATTTACACGGTGTAACAATTTGATTCCGACCAATGTAATGAAATAAAATAAAAAGTAGATTTTCTTTTAGAAGGAATTAAATACACAAAAAACAAATAAATTCCAATCAGTTTAATCCTTTTTACTATATACTACCATTATTTCCTGACAAATACTATAAATAAAAAAAAAAAAAAAAAAAAAAAACTTTTAAAGAAATTAAATTAACAAATGAAAAATAATTCTTGTTATACTACAAAAATTATACATAAACATAACTGTTATAAATACGTTTTTAAATTTAAAATTTAATATATTTAATATTTTCTACTGCATTACCATTTTATTTTCAATAAATATAATAAATTAAAAAGAGAAAAAAGATTCGCCCTCAAATAAATGTATTAAATAAAAAATAAATTGCATAATATAGCCGTTGCTAAGATACGCAGACGATTACAATCGAAGAATAAATTCATGAAAAATGAAACATAAAAGCCAATGTCTAAAATCGAAAAAACATTAATTTAAAAAATTCAGATTCGAAATTAAAAAAAATCTCGGTGAGGTGCACACCTGCAGGGCCCCAGGTATCTATATGCCAAATTTGGAAGCTCTGCGATTAGTAGTGTGTTAGTATTGTTCATGTTTAGATAAATGTATTCATTTTCCTGTTGGAAAAAAAAAATAAACTCGTTTTTTTTTTTTTTTTTTTTTTTTTTTGCAACAATTAAATTATGGATTAAATTTAAATGGCTATTTTTTTGCTATTATTAGCTTATTATTTTCATATTTTTATTAATTAAAAGAAAACTAAACAGAAATTCAAAATTCTGACTTCGATGTGCACAATGATCCTTCGGGGGGCACCTTTGTGTTAAATCTCGTGACTGTCCGAGCTACCGTTTTCGAGAACAGTGAAATATATATACAAATATTGCTCACTTAATAGTATAAGATTTCTGAAACATTAATTTCGGTTTTCTTTATAGAGTTTCATTTCTTTATTATACATATATACATATATATATATATATATATATATATATATATATTACGAAATAAAGTCAAAGCATTTTCAGTTTCAACTAAATAATAAAATTACACTTTAACGAATCTATAGGAACTTTACATTTAACATTTCTCTTTAAAATTGCAAATTAAATGATTATCCGTAATTTTTATTAGACATACCTAATATTTAAAAGTGAATGTCAGAATTACATTTAAATATTTGCTGTATGTGAAAATTTGGTAGCACACAATACGAAAAAAAAAAATGAATGTATATATATATATTTTTAACAATACATTTTTATCTGTATGAAACGCTTAAAAAAAATGAAAAAAAAAAAAAAAAAACTGATTATTATGTCGAATTATGTCAATTAATGTTTCATTGTATAGTTTTAACTAGCAGGCTTTGCCCGCTTCGCTGGCCACTAAATTTAGAGGAAACTCTTTTCTATATAGCTTTATAAAAATAAAATAAATTACTGAAATTGTTGAAAAGCTCGCTCCAGGTCCCTGCTGCATTCGGCAGCGATTTGGTCATCCACTGCAACTCGGGCGCTTGTCCTATTACCTGCGACAATAGTTTACCAATGAGCTTCCATTTAGGTGCTTATTATATAACAGTTTCGAAATAGATAGACTCGAAAAAATTGGAGTTTCCCTTTTATATTTGAATCCCAGTTACATGTGAACAACACTATACGTGTTGTTCACATGTAACTCGGACTGGATTTAAATGTATCTGGGTTTAGACAACATAATATTTGCTTTTACGTTATTTCATATGTTTATTTTGTTTATCCAATCAACCGTTTAGTGACAGCAATTTCACGCCAAATATTACAATATGCTGTGACCGGCTACGTCTGTCGCATGAGAAAATTAATTTTTTGTGTTTATATAATTCATGGGTTGTAAACCTAATAGTACAGCCTTAATATAGTTCTCTTTGGCGGCTTTTGAATTTTTGTCACCATTTTAGGCTTAATCCATTGTAACAGTAAGACTTAATCCGTTGTAACAATATGCTATGAGCGCTATTTCTGCCGTATTTTAGTCAACTAATCTTTTTATGGTTACATATATTTCCCATTAAACATATTTTTATTTATTTATTTAAATATTAACTTGAATTTTTCAAATAATTCTGTTCGACAGCGTGCAAGTGCAGTAACACACAGAGGCTCATTTGTTTGTATGATAAATTAGCATAGTGATTATTATATAAAAAAATAAATAAATAGGTAAGCATTATCGTGTCACACAACTTTATTATGTCGCTCCATTGGTGACTTTTGAATTTTTGTCGCCGTATTAGCGATGGATTTTTTTTTTTTTTTTTTTTTTTTTTTTGTATGAAAAGGGTAAGACTATTTTGCTAATAATTTTATGAGACTCTTTTTTGTTTATACATAAGAATCCTTTATATTCTGCTTATATTTTTAATGGTTTTTAGGTTTAAAATAGTGCTTGTTGAAATAACTTTCCTATCTTTAAAACTGCATTTGTTCTGTAAATTTTGTGTAAAAATAAATCATTTATGTTTTTGCCGAAACGTCAGTGGAGGCCCTACATTGAGACTCAAAACGGTTTTGGGCTGTGTCTGTCTGTCTGTCCGTCTGTCCGTCTGTCTGTCGCACGATAGCGGCCGCAAAATTAGCGCTATTGACTTGAAATTTGGTACACATGTTCATGAGCCCCACGAAATTAGCTGTACAGTTTTTGGTATGTATTCCATTTGTAGTTCGTATACAGGGACACGCCAAAGTTTTTCTTATCATTACGGCCTATGGGAGGAATTTGTACGTATCGCGATAGCGGCCCGAAAAATAGCGCTATTGACTTGAAATTTGGTACACAGGTTCATGAGCCCCACGAAATTAGCTGTATAGTTTTTGGTATGTATTCCGTTTGTAGTTCGTATACAGGGACACGCCAAAGTTTTTCTTATCATTACGGCCTATGGGAGGAATTTGTATGTATCGCGGTAGCGGCCGCAAAAATAGCGCTATTGACTTGAAATTTGGTACACATGTTCATGAGATCCACGAAATCAGCTGTATAGTTTTTGGTATATATTCCATTTGCAGTTCGTATACAGGGACACGCCAAAATCATTCTATTATTACGGCCTATGGGAAGAATCTGTATGTACCGCGATAGCCACCGCAAAAATCAAGCTATTGACTTCGAATTTTTACCGAAACGTCAGTGGAGGGCCTCTGTTGAGACTCAAAAGGATTTTGTGTTCCGTTTGTCCGTCTGTCTGTCTGTCTGTCGTGCGGTAGCGGCCGCAAATATCACGCTATTGACTTGAAATTTGGTACACATGTTCATGATCCCCACGAAATTAGCTGTAAAGTTTTGGGTGTGCATTCCATTTGCAGTTCGTGTACAGGGACACGCCAAATTTTTTTTACCATTACGGCCTACGGGAAGAATTTGTATGTACCGCAATAGCGGCCGCAAAAATTCTCCGATTGATTTGCAAATTGACACATATATTCAGGCTCGGTATAGAAATAGCTATTTATTTTTTTAGGCCTATACTTTTTATGGATTGTATGGATTGTAGACAGGGACACGCCAAAATACTTCACATTACGGCGTATGAGGTGAATTGCGTTTAAACGCATTTTAACATCTTTACTTTGCAATCAAGAAAATTAAACTAGCGTACACGAGTAAGATGTTTAACTTATGTTGTTTGAAGAAAATATGTGCTCTTAAGCTTTCTAATTAATGTACAGGACCTTACAAAATTGTTCTGACAATGTCACGTAGTCATCCAAACGATGTTAAATTTGGAACAATTATTAATTTTAAGCGCAAAGTAAGCTGAATAGTTTTTACAGGTGTATAGAATGTTTATGGTTTGTTTACAGAGACACGCAAAAGAATTTCGTAGCATTAGAGCCTATGGACAAACGTTTATTTAAGAGCGCACTTTAATGCGTTTATGCTGCATTGAACTTAATAAAATTATCATACATTATAAAGATGCTTAAAATTATGTTTACTCTTAAAAAAGGTTATGTATAGACTAAATAATTTATGGGACCACACAAAATAATTCCGAGTATGTGCTGTAATCATCCGAATGATGTCAAATTAGTTTGAAAAATTAATGAGTTATAATTAATTAAGTTTATTCTTATTATTGGCGTTTATAATGACTGTGGCTACTTTTCCGGGATATATAAAATAATTTCGTACTATTACGGTCTATAGTCGATATTTCTTAAAAGTTTATTTTAACATGGTTACACCCCATGAAATATAATGAATTTATGTTAGAATTTTAAAAGCATGTTTTCTTGTTGATAATTGTGGGCATAGAATTGGAAATTAGTTTAAAGGTTACGCAAAATATTTCCGATACTCTATGTAATTTTTTTTTTTGTATGAAATTTGGTAGTTATGAAATTTGGTATTTATGAATTTCAGGGAAATAATACAAGACCGTCGTTCATTAAGAATACATATTGTTGCGTACTTGGGGGTCCGTAAGTTGTCCGAGAATGAAAGGCAAAACTTGCAAAAATTCAGTGATGTATTCACAGGAAGTTCCAGAAAAATACAGGTCTATAAACCAAGTATCAGCTTCAATTCAACCAGTAAACACAGCTTAAACAACTGCCGTTAACAGCAAAACAACGATACAAACTATTTAGCAATAACACATAAAGAAAGTCTCATCTAAAGAGGCTCAAAGCAAAGCAAGAATTTCACGAAACTGACACAGATCTGAGACTGACTGCCTTGGCGAAAATATGCTCCTTTTATACTTTTCTATCGAACACAGACTGTTCTGGAAAATTCTCGTATCTCATAATGAGATTAGAGCTTCCATATTTGGTATATCCCTAATAAGGATTTTCTCGCAAAGGTCGCAAAAAAAAAATCGCCAAGGAGGGAAACAGTCGCAAAATTTGGCGCCAAATCCATTTCTTCCCTTATTGGAAAGCTTTTTTAAATGTTTTAAAGGGAAAATTAGGCTATTTTAACGCTAAAACGACTAAAAATGCACAAAGTTAGCATTTTATTAACTTTACTAAACTTCTTTGAAAGAATTGATACAAAAATAAATGCAATTATTTACAATTCCGTAACACTTTATAAGATATGCAAATAGAGACATAGCGGGGGGTTGAATCTGATTAGGAATGTATCTGATTATGGTAACAAGTCGATCGAATCAATATATACGATTATATAATAAGGAATAAATAAAAATGACCTATTGAATAATGTCTGATGTAAATAGGACGTTGAGGCTCCTGATCTGCAGATCCACTAGTTATATATTTGATGCGCTACTTAGATTAACATGGCTGTTGCTATATTAAACTTCTTGTCGAAAAACGTTCGGTGTACTTCAACACCAAAATTTAAAAAATCGCCCAGCAGGATCTGTTAATGAAACTGATAAAATAAAAATATGGTTCATAGAGTTTAAATAATCTATTTAAAAATATTTTAAAACCCAAATTATTAATGTATCGTATCACATACATAGATATAGTAATAATATATAGATTGATCATTGGGGAGAAAAAAGTGATTCCTTTTCACTCGGGAAAAGACGGCGATATTACCAAAATATGACAGTCTTTCCCCGAGTGAATACACACGGGAATACACACGAATGTTTTAGCAAATAAAGTTCATGAATAAATTATTTACTAAAAGCGAATGAAAAGCTCCAGATATAGTTTCAAACTTATTCTTCTTTTTTTCCTTTTTTCCTTCAATACCACTTAATGGCTGATTCCAAAGCTTTTTTTTCGGCATCAAAAATCTTTGCACGATAATATGGGGATGATAGATCTATATATATTATTATATCTATGATCACATAAATCTTTTCGAAGATAGAATAAAACTTAATTTGAAAAAAAATAATAATAACTTTTGTTTATTAACCAAAATAATTGATGAAATTTGAAATGCAAGTTGGTCTTGTGGGGTGCAGGCTGTATATTATATTTCTGTGTTCGTGAGAGAAAATTTAAAAGAATTTGAAAACTGCATTTTTTAATCCCACTTAAAAATCATGTGACTTAATGTGAAGCAGATTTTTCATTTTTTTTCTCCTAACGGTTTCCATACAATCTTCTGCTGTTGCCACCTAAAATTCATACTTTAGTTAATTTAAAAAAAACTAATTGTCCGATTGATAAGGTGTTTAATGCATCGGATTTACAAAATTTTTCCCTTTCATTTGCTATCTTATTTGTAACGATGCGGCTGATATTTCTAATTTATTTTCTAATCCCTCATTTTAAATAAATGTACGTTTTATTATTATTATTATTATTATTATTATTATTATTACTATTATTATTATTATTATTATTATTATTTGTCGAAAAAAAAATTGGCAACAATTAAATTATGGATAAAATGTTAAAATTTAAATGGCTTTTTTATCAGAAATTAGAAGGTTATTATTTTCACATTTTAATTAATTAAGAAAAAACTAATCAAAAATTCGAAAATCTGACTTCGATGTGCACAATGACCCTTCGGGGGGCACCTTTGTGTTAAATTTCGTGACTGTCCGAGCTACCGTTTTCGAGAACAGTGAAATATACAAATATTGCTCACTTAATTGTATAAGATAAGATGTACATTTATTATTATTATTATTATTATTATTATTTTGTCGAAAAAAAAAAATGCAACAATTAAATTATAGATAAAATTTTAAAATTTAAATGACTTATTTATCAGAAATTAGAAGGTTATTAATTTCACATTTTAATTAATTAAGAAAAAACTAATCATCCGATTGATAAGCTGTTTAATGCATCGCATTTACAAAAATTTTCCCTTTCATTTGGTATTTTATTTGTAACGATGTGACTGATATTTCTAATTTATTTTCTAATCTTTCTGATTTATTTTCCTCATTTTAAATAAATGTACGTTTTTTATTATTATTATTATTTTTATTATTATTTTGTCAAAAAAAAAATTGGCAACAATTAAATTATGGATATAATGTTAAAATTTAAATGGCTTTTTTATCAGAAATTAGAAGGTTATTATTTTTACATTTTAATTAATTAAGAAAAAACTAATTGAAAATCTGACTTCGATGTGCACAATGACTCTTCGAGGGGCACCTTTGTGTTAAATCTCGTGACTGTCCGAGCTACCGTTTTCGAGATCAGTGAAATATACACATATTGCTCACTTAATAGTATAAGATTATGTTATATATATATATATATATATATATATATATATATATAAGCATTGGAAGAAGTGCATTAAATCTTTCTTACGAAACATAACCGTTTCCAATCATATGACACGGGAATGCATTGACATGATTCAGTTGCACAAATTGGGTAAACAAACTACTGCAATGCCATTTATTACAGTAGTTCAAAATGATAAGCTGAAACAGTTACCGGAGCAGAAATTACAAGCACAATTATTTTACTTTTGTAAAAGAAGCATGAAAATTTGCAGCTACTGACA
This sequence comes from Salticus scenicus, assembly GCA_963930645.1. NCBI lineage: Eukaryota > Metazoa > Arthropoda > Arachnida > Araneae > Salticidae > Salticus > Salticus scenicus. Next base: position 140,737,410 of record OZ005656.1, on the reverse strand, counting down.
AAATATGCTAACCCTTTACCCACTGGTGTTGCGTTCACTCAACACCAGAAATAATTGCGTTTAACAGTAAACTAAAAAATATATTTTATGTTAAGTATTGTTTTTAAATAAGGAAAGGATATATGTTTATTTTATTTAAAAAAAAATATCTGAAAAATAATTTAATATTTAAAAATAAATTTAAAACATAAAGCAATAATCAATCCAAAACTTTTGAAAATCATCACATTTGATTTTTTTTTTTTTTTTTTAACATAACTTGTAAAAAAAAAAAAAAAAAAAAAAAAAAATGCTCACAATAAAATAATTATTTTTGAAGTCATCTGTACTGCTTGCTGTTTTATACTCCCGCAAGGAAATTTACGTGAACATTTATTTGTCTTTTTTCTATACTCTTATTCCGCTGAAGTTGTACAAATACAACACCCTGTATTTAGTAAGATAAGGCTAACTTTAATAATTTTATTTTAAATTATTGTTATGCATGATGAAAATAATGAGTAATACTGATAGTATTTAGAAAAAAAATGATTATTTCTGGTTTTGGCGGTTAATGGGTTAATGTATATTGTGTAGGTATCAATGTATATTGTGTAGGCTGTCAGCGCCTTGTTCTTCTGTGCATAAATGTGCCTAATGAAAACCTTATTACGTAAAACATCTTTTAAAATTCTGTTTTTAAATTTAGAAACTTTACATGCGATAATACCGTTTATATATATATATATAATGATAACAATAAAAATACGTAGGATTTTTAAATGCCTCTTAATTAATTTTTAGTTAAAAACGAATCCACCATATATTAAATTAACCGTTCTATTTCCTTAGTTTTAAAAACATTTAAACAATCGAGATTGTTAGTAAACTATGAATTGCTTTACTTGGAAATAAAAATTAATAATGCTGATGTTTGCATGATTATTATATGTTCTAATTGCTCGAAAGTAATTCTGAACTAAGCAGAACATTAACGTTTAACATTAACGTGAACGGATGAAGTTTAAAGTAATTTCGTAGTAAAATGAAGCAATTTTAATGCTTAAAGTTTTATAAATGATAGATTTGGGTACCAAAAGTTTCATTTTATGACCATTCATGTTCTATTAATATCGTTCTTTTAAGGAAGATAATTTGTTTTCTAGAGAATATCGATAGAAATTAATCTAATTTTCAAAGTTATAAATTGATTTGAAATTTACTTTAATGGCTCATGAGCAAAAAGTTTTGTTGAAGTAAAGTTTGTTATAAAATTGAAAACACAATTAATTCCAGAAAAAAATGAGTGTGGATTAAAAACATATACATATAAATAATAATATTTATATAACATATTTCAAAAATATATATTAAAATATTGTATGGAGATTAAATATATATATATTTGCGAAAATAATATAGTATTCTACAAAACTTTTCTTTAAAACTTATTGTTTTTTTTTTTTTTTTTTTTTTTTTTTTTTTTTTAAGTAAACAAAGTTAGATGTAAAATACAAATACATGTAAGAATATTTATTATTTTATAAAAACTCTTAATCGTTTCCTTTATATATAATTTTTTCCTGTGTACCAGAGATGCCAACAATTTTAACTTTTAAATCAGAATTGACACAAGTATTTTTAAATTGAATATGTTATATATATTTTCGGCGATTAATATTATCGAAAACAGCTATAAAAAAAAATCCGGTTTGAAGTCTGCCTTGAAAAACAGGAGACTTGACAAATATGCTATATACATTATTCGGACATCACCTTTCAACTAGTATATATATATATATATATATATATATATATATATATTAATAAATCCTTTCATTCTAGGATTTTGTTACTTTTTTTAATAAACCTCTTATTTTTTCATGTGATTTTATGTAATATTTAAAAAAAAAGTCAGACTTAGCTTCAAATATAAAATTTCGTATAACATATCTTATATTGCATACTTATAAATGTATATATCATGCGGATTATGAAAAGGAAAATAAATATGTAAATAAAGGCTTTAAATAATTCTAATCCGATTGTCTCAAAACAAACGTTTTTTTTATCTAAAATTATAAAATATCGCAAATAATTTCTACCATGGACTATTAAGCATTATTATTATTATTATGCTTATATTTTACGAAAATCTATTAGGTTTTATTAGTCAATACATATTTAAAGAATATGGTACATTAATAAAAGTAATTTTAATGAACTAACTATATCTAACAATGCTTTAAAGTATGATTTTTAATAACGCCGGTTTTCTACATTTACTTTTACAAAATACCCAGACAATAACTGCTGTAAATTTCATCTTATATAAAATAAACATAATCGAAGTTTATTGTTTCTTTAAGAAAATAATTTCAAAAATAAATATTCTAAGAATAAAACAAAAGATTTTAACATGAATAACAGCAGAGTAATTAGTTTTAAAGAATAGACTGTACACGCATTTACGTTTCTTTCATAATATGAAATTCCTCTTCTAGTCAATTATTTGGAAAACAATTTTAATATCTGCTTTTTAAAGTGTGTGTTCTGCTTTCACACAACGTTATAAATCATTTTAAAGAAAAATTTATTATCCAAAAATAAAGTTTTAACATTTGAACTAAAAATATGTTTTATTTTATTAATTTTAATGTATTTCATAAGAGTAATTTTTGAAAGAATGTAATTATTTTTAAATGTAATTTACATATTTTATATCTATATAGCATAAAGTAAATTTCTGTAGACTATGAGCAAGTTTGCATACAAACTGTTTATATATGTCGAATTAATTCTAAAATAATTAAAACCTAGTTTTAAACTAAAATAATAAAATTTTTAAATAATAAAATTTAATTTAAATTTAATTCTCACCTAATCTATTTTATTTAATCTAAACTATGTGAAAGTTTCAATTTTAATAATTCCTGTTCATTCACTTAAAATAATACAATTTTTTTTTTTTTTTACTTCCATTACCCTAAAACCGTAGGTAATGGGAGTATAGTATTTGATCCAAAAATTCTATATCGATTTTTCACCTGATTTACACGTTTTAAGGTCTCCTGAGTCCAAAAAGTAGTTTTTAGCAATTGATTAGTGTGTGTGTATGAGTGTATGAGTATATGTATGTATGTATGTGCGGATTCTTCTGTCTATCACATCATCGAAACTAATAAAGATAGAACTACGAAACTTATTGATACAAGTCTGGAGCACAAATGAATTTTCTAAATTTTGGTGAAAATTGGAAAACCGGAAGTGGTTCATCGGAAACTGGAAATGGGACAATAAGTTCAAATCTCACAAATGGCTCTAACGAATTTCTACAAATTTGCTATATAAACAAATGTAATTTCGAATGGCATAGTTTGTTAGTTTAGGAAAATCGATAGGCGCCTTTTATAAATAGCTCAATTTTAGGTCTCGAAAGTGCGTTCCTTTAAAAATGACTGTACGGATTTTTTCAAACCCGTCGTATTAACTCCCTTTTAAATACCTTTTATATGTAATTATTGTTTTTCGGTCAATAATTGAGTATGCATTGGTAGGTGGTATCTCAAAAACGGCTCTTACGATTTCCTTGAAAATTGTTACATAAATCCGTTTTAGATATCCATTCCCATGTATTACGTGGTTATTACAGAAAAATTAACAGTCATCCTGCTTAGGTAGGTTAATTTAAGATCTCGAAAATTGGTGTTTCAAAAAATACCTTTTTTTTTTTTCTAATTTTTTAACTTGCCATGTATACATTGTTTTATATGTCTTTAGGCGTGTATTAAATTTATCTTACTGGTTAAATTTTAGGTTTCTACTTCGTTAGGTCAGTTTTATGTGTTCTGATTATACTATTAACTCCAAAGAAAAAAAAAAAAAAAAGAAATGCATATTAAACGAGTAATAGTGGGTAATGGAAGTGTTGTAGTAGTTTCACACCAGATTTTTTTTATTATATACATATTTATACATATAAATATATATTTTTCCTTTTTTTTAGCAAAGTCAGATGAGAGTTTATATTCATTAATTTTTATTTATTACCTCATTAAAAAAATAAAAAAAAGTCATTGTCTGTGGCAACTGTGAATTCATTTCCAGATATTAATGAATATTTGCAGATTGTGATTCTTCAACAAACAATTTGCAACTGTTGACTATTTTAAAACCAGGCTTAAAGTCGCTTTTCACAACTATCGTTTTATTTATTTATTTATTTATTTTACATTTTCCCATAGAACACCTTTTTACTAGAGATAGAATTTATTTTCTAAATGTCCGTCACATATATTTTTTTTTTTTTCTCAGTCCTGTGTTTTTGCAGATCACCGATATACTCCATTTGACGCAACTATCTACCGATAGTTTCAGAATGAACTGATATCGCTTTTGTTCTACCTCAAAAAACACCTCCGGATTATTTACGTATCTCGCTTGAAATTAATTTATGGTACACACAAGAAAAATATGTTACTTAAGATATGCGCTCATAGTGTTTTTTCCAGCACAGAAGAAAACATAGTGTTGTGAGATGTAAAATATATAGCGAATTCATATAGGACATACACCATACTTGTGCGAAGTATGCTCTAAAGGATATATACAAAACAAAACCCTTTTGTTTGTTAGTTTGTTTTTGTTTTAGTTTTTTTTTTTTTTTTACCTTTTTCAAATATGATTTACAAGATTTTCGTAAAAGTTTGTATACATTTTCAGGTACTCTAATCGAATATCGAATTTCACTGTGAATTTTATATAATTATTACGGTCATACATGATGTATAAGTTATATTAAAAAAAATTATAAAAAAGAAAAAAAAAAAAAAAAACATTTCATTATTGAATAGAATACAAAATCGTTCGTTTCTTACATTTTAACTTGTATTATAATTTTAACAATGTTAATACTCGAAAGTTCTTTTTCAGAAGAAAATTCACTTTTACTTGTTTGACAATAGTTTCTATCCTACATCAATATTTGATGTCCTAACTTAAATAATCTTTTCCAATGGTTCTTTTTTCACTCATTTAACTAAATAAGCTTTTTGACAATTACTGATGTCTGGTAAAATAAATAAATGGATCGTGTAAAGGTCGATCTTTTCTCGGATAATTTAGACTCTCCTTTGTAGAATTTTTTACAAATTATACATTTTTTTCTTGCGTTTGAACTTATCCATACTTATAGTTTCAATAGAAAATAAATGCAAAATAAATAATTTTTACAAAATTTAATCATAGTTATATTAATCAAAATATATGTTTTTACATAAAATACATGCACATGTTTTTACGTAAAATATTGTTTTATAGTCATTTCCTTAAAATTCAGTTTAAAGCTTTATGCCATTTTTTTTTTTTCATTCAATATTTGTTTCTTAGTAGCTAAGTTGAAAAAGAAAGGGCAAATTAATTAAAAGAAAATAGTCTTTATTTAAAAGTGTTAATGTAATTTTAATTTGTTACGCTGAGACTTTTTAAACAACAGACTTTTAAATCTAACAAAATTGTAAAAAAGAAAAAGAAATGCAATAGAATGCAATTCTTATTTATAATATAACAGGAAAGCCCCTGTTCGGGAATGGACCGAATTCCAAATGCGGGAAAAACTTCAAACTCGAAATTTATAAAATTCAGCCTGATGCTGTGTGCGTGACAATATATCTTTGCTTGGTTACCAAACCATTTTTAAATTCATGAAATCAATGAAGGTAGTGAATCAACGAAGGATTTACTCACTTCGCTGGTCACTATATTTAAAGGAAACTATTTTCTGTATAGCTTTCTGTCTCTCTCTCTCTCTCTCTTCATTACTTGTCAGTTTAAAATGTATTTGGAGTATGCTAGCCTGCATATCTTTTAAAGCCTGCTAGTACTACATAGTTATTAATAGATGTGTTCCCACCTGCTGAGGAGATTCGCACAGCATAATTTAATTTTCTGGCTTAAAAAGAGTTTAACTTTTACTAATTTTCTTGTTTATTAACATTATTTAATAATTTTTCTTGTTGATTCATACATTTCACTTTCATGTTATCACTTATCGTTATTTAAATATATTATTGTTTTTGTATACAATTTTGTGCTGCTTTGTGCACCTTTTTTATACAAATTAATTTTTGTCATTTATATTGATTTTAATTTATATATATATATATATATATATATCATTAAATTGCTCTAAAGCCCGCTTTGGTTCTTCGCTGCCCTCCGCAGCAACCAACTCAATCGCAGACTCCCGAGTGCCTGTCCTTATTGCCTGTGACAATAGCTTACCAGTGGGCTTCCATTAGTGTGATTATCAGGTGGCAGTATCAAAATGGACAGTATCGAAAAAAATGAAGTAGCAATTTTATATTTGAAATCCCAGTTACATATGAACAGCACTATAAATTGTGTACGTAATATTTTCTTTTACGTTATTTTCTATAAGGAAAGGGCATGTTTACAAACAAACGCTCTTTTAATCAATCTTTTCCACTCACGAGTGGCAAAAGGACAATCTCTATTGGTGGAAATACCAATGATTTGCCCTGAGTAGAGTGTTTTGCCCTGAGCGTGACGTCAGCTGCGCTTTCCTTATATTTATTTGATTTATTCGATCAACCATAAATAGAACAATTTCACGCAAAATATAATATTACAATATGCTATGATCGGCTACATCTATCGCGTGAGATAATTATTATTATTATTATTTTTTTTTTGGTTATAATAGTAGTTGAGTTACTTAATAGTAGTTGGTATGTAGAGAAATAATTAAATATGTAAACCTGATTATGGTACAGCCTTAATGGCACAGCCCATGGTACAGCCTGCATTTTCATGGAAGATATATATATATTTTTAAATAATAATTTTATTAAATTTATTTACTGAGTGAATTTGTATAGAAAAATATAGAAGAAAGTCGTGTGGTGGCCACAGCACACTAGTTATTTCTTGTTAGTGGATGTGCTTTACTAATAATATTTTACCATTTCCAGGAAAGCTGTTCGGGAATTGAAATAAATTCCTCATTGAGATATGGTAAATAATGCATGTTTTATATATATATATATATATATTGTATATTTAAACGTTTTGAGGCTTCCTGATTACCATAGTCAACATTTTTAATGTTTGATCTTTGTTTGTGTCTCTTAGAATAACTTAAAAACGAATAATTTTAGGAGATCCAAATGTTGTATTTTAAAGTTAATATAAGTTTTTTGCTGGAAAAGTTTGATCAAGATTGATAAGTTTCAATGAACGTTGCGTGTGAAAATTGTCTGTATAATTTTAAGTAAACTTTTAATTTTAATAACAGAATTGTATTTTATATAAATGTAGGTTCATTAATGAAACGGGGGGTTGAGGGGGCCGGTAGCCCCCCTCACACAGAGCTACTTATCCTATGAATCTCTTCTGAAGCCTAATTTGAATTGTTTTAACATAGGTTTACATATCAGTTTTCGTTATCTTAACCTCTTAATCTCTAATTTATATTTATAGTATTAAATTTCAGGGTAAGATAAAGTCGTGTGAGTGACACACCAAAGTTTTTTAATTTCAAATAAGTTAAAAGCTTTGGCGTACCATACAGCATTATTTTTATTTTTGGATACTTTAATTGTAAATAAATACAGTGTATTCTGATTTATATGTAGATATTTGTGACATGCATAATATTCATTTTTGTATATTTTAGAAATAAATTAACATTATTTTTTATTATTTTTATTTTTTTATTATTTTTATTTATTTATAGATGTTTGTGTAACCTACATTTATTGTAACATACTGCCCCCTCACACAGATTTAATTAACATATAAAACTCTTCCGAAGCCTAATTTGAATTGTTTAACATAGGTTTACATAACAGTACTCGTTATCTTACCTCTTAATCTCCAACCTGTATTTATAGTACTAAATTTCAGAGTAAGAGAAAGTCGTGTGAGTGACACACCAGATATCATATGCATGAGCAAATTTAATATTTTATATTTTTTTTTATATTTTCCGTAAAAGCATATTTCATTTTATTCTGAAAATAATAATAATAATAATAATAATAATAATACCTCGTTTTTATTATTATTATTATTATTATTAACAAAAAAAAAATTTAAATGTCCAGTTTTAAAGCAATTACCAGTTTATTATTTTAATATTTTAATTAATTTTAAAAAGTCTAATTGAAACTTTGTTACAAATAAGGTACCAAATGAAAGGTGCGGCTTTTCTGAATCCGTCGGCGTAAACAGCCTATTGATCGGACAATTAGATTTTTTTAAATTAACTAAAGTATAAAAATTTGGTAGCAACTTCGTGAATACACAGGCAAACAGAGTCCAAGAAATCCTCTTAGCCATTTATATATAGAGAGATAATTAAAAACTTCAAAAACAGTTTTTATTTTTATTTATTTATTTATTTATTATTATATAATATTATATTATATTATATTACATTTTTGTAATTTAAACTGCGATCATTTAATTAACAAATAATTAAAAACCCGCCAAAATACTCCATTGTATTATTTTGTAATAGAAATAAAACCATATTTTTATCGATATTTGTATTCGTCCCATTTCAAATAATAAATAAATCTTAATATTTCAGTGATTAATTATGCTTTTCCCTTTTGTAATACTTTATCTCATGTATATTCATGATTTCTGTTGCTTTAAACAAAATAAATAAATAAATAAATAAATGAACAGTATTACTTCTTAATTTAAAGAAGCTACACATTCTATATTACTGCGTATTAGAATGCACAGTCAAAAATCTCTATTTTATTTGAATTAATTTTAATTTTTGTATCTTCCACTATATTACAGAGCAAAAAACTTCTTTGATGAAATATATAATGCTGAAACATTATTAAAAAAAAAAAAAAAAAAAAAGTTATAAATATCAACTTTCTTTACATTAAAATTTATTATTGGTTTAAGGGAGAATTTTAATTGGTGATATGAGATAACTGCTATCGCTTTATTTGCGGTGAACTGTTGATCTCGTAAAATGGTATATTTTGAAAAAGCAGAGATCTATATTAGAACTTTCATGAAATTCGATTTAAGATGTAAATATTAATATTCATTATAAAGTAAGTTACTCAAATTTAACAACAGAGCAATCGTTAGAATAATAAAATACCGTATGATAAAGACATTAGATTTTGTGATATATATAATATTATTATCACATAATTCAGTCTTTTATTTTTCTCTCATGTTAAAAATATAGACTGTGCATGAAGACTGTGAATTCACATCATGCATCGGCAATATTACTTATTGTGCAACTCCGTCTATTCTTTCTTCAAATTTGGAATAAATATTTATTTAAAATAATCTGAATATAATTCATGTGATTGCAAGAAAATTACTTTACATATTTTTAATTAATTATTTAAAAAAAAGTGCGCCGAATATACTTAATAAATATTTTTTATAAGAATTGTTGTGATACAAATTTTTACTTTTTCTAATGTAATGTTGCAGTGCGTGAATATCAGTTTTCAATCATTTTTTTTTCAATGATTCAGAGTATGCAGAGGAAAATGCTTTAATAATACATTATGTATGTTTTTTTTTTTTTTTTTAACTATAACTTACAAGTTTTAAATAAAACCCTAAAATTGTTTTTAAAGTTTTCAGAATGCTTAATCTAAGACGAAATAAATAACGAATAATATAATACAATTATATTATATTAGAAGAAAAAAAAATTATATTATAGGATGTAAAAGGATCGACATAAATCAACATAATATGAAATAGGAACAACTTTGTTGTTATTTTCTTTGACATTTTCAATGTTTCGTCAAAATTAGGGCTAATATAGACCATATTAACTGCGGATAATGATTTTAGATATATGGAACTTACTTTTCTTAATTCATTTTTTCTTATGACTAATGTAACGATACTAAATTTGTAAAAATTTGTTGCTAAATTGATCTGAATTTATACTATTTATTTTGTTTACTTATTTGAAAGTCTAAACTTTATATTTGAACAGCGTAAGATTAGCATAATTGTTTTATTTTCTTATCGTTCGAATATTTTTTAGAGATTAACAAACTTTCATCATCATTTCCTGTTTAATAATTGATTAATATAATTAGGATTTTTTTTCTCCAAAACTCAGCTCTAGAGAAGCACTATATAATAAAAGAATATGTCTGTCTGTCTGTCTCTCTGTCTGTCTGTCTGAGCATCTATACGGTCAGCCCCTACTGAACGCAGAAGTATAAAATTTGACATACGGGTGCTCGAAAGCCTTCCCGAGTTGATAGTGAAAACAGAATTTAAAAATTTTAATTAGTTCCGGAGATATTAATTAAAATGTAGACCCATGTCCATCAAAAAATGATCAAAAAAGAAACATTCTATCAGCAGACGATTTTCTAAGCTGTCTCGATCGGAAACAAAACGCATGTGAGACAATTGTGTGCGATAAAAAAGGAAATGAATGTAACCAATTAAGATATCACATGTTTTGTAGTGGGGATAATAATTGCAATTTTCAAACTTTTTCAAATTTTCGTTCACGTTACATTTAAATTAATATTTGGCCTAGACAGCATACTATAAAGCTACTCTTCAATTTTCATGAAAATATATCAATATATATAATAAAATAAGATGTTTGTGTGTGTGTGTGTAATTGTGTATGTATTTCCAGAGCTTTTTAAGAAAACGACTGATGGCTGAGCTACAAAAATTTGCATGGTGGTTCGTAATGACCTCTCCTGATGCACCTCGAAGCCCGATTTTCGAATTTTGTTTTAGTTTTCTTTTAATTAATTAAAATGTTAAAATAAAAACCTTCCAATTACTGATAAATTGGCCATTTAATTTTAATCCTCAATTTAATTGTTGCCAAAAAAAATTATAATTATTTTTTGGACAGAAAAAAAAAAAAAAAAAAAAAAAAAAAAACGTGAATAATAAAAATTACATTTATTTAAAATATTTAATTTTATTCCTTAATTTAATTGTTGCCAAAAAAATTATCATTATTTTTTCGACAAAAACAAAAACAAAAAAAATGTGAACAATAAAAATTACATTTCTTTAAAATGAGGAAATTAAATTAAAACTAGTATTCTGTGGCCACCACAAGACTTTCTTCTATATTTTCCTATACAAATTCACGCAGTAACAATATTAAAAAAAAAAAAAAAAAAAAAAATTTTCGTTAAAAAAAAAAAAAAAAAAAAAATCGATAACTTTGTTTTAAATTATCACATATTTATAGTTCAACCATTCGTTTTAAAGATATTGACGAGACTTTTCGAAAGATACCCCTCTTGAAAATTCCCCCCCCCGGGGGGGTGCTTTCCCCTGTGGGGGGGAAGCGATGACCGAGATTTTTTTTCCTAATTAACTACTACTATTATCAATAATTCATATTAATTTCACAATCACAGGTTAAGAATAACTCCCATTATGTACATTTATACGAAATTTTGTCCTATACTGCCATGTTAAAAATTTAGAAAAAATACGATCACAGCACCACCTGTTGAGTGATTGATCCCCAAATCTAATCAGCCCCAGTATATGTCAGGGGCCAACTAAATACCAAGTCTGGTTAAATTTCGTTAAAAAAGAAAAAAAAAAAAATACGATTTTTTTTCTAAGTTACTTTTTGTTAAAAGTAAAAAAAATCGATAACTTTGTTTTAAATTATCACAGATTTATAGTTCAACCATTCGTTTTAAAGGTATTGACGAGACCTTTAGAAAGATACCCATCTTGAAAATTTACTCCCCTCGAGGGGGGACTTCCCCCCCAGGGAGGTTCACGAGGCTCCTACGCATACAGAATTTTTTCCCCAGTTGACTACCTCTATTATAAATAATTCTTGTAAATTTCATAATGATTACTAAAAATAATTCTCTTTATGCACACTTATACAAAATTTTGTCCTATATCACCATGTTAAAAATTTAGAAAAAGCGGGATGGCAACGCAACCTGTAAGACAATTTTTACCAAAAGTTGATAGGCACTAATTTATGTCAAGGTGAAACTACATACTAATTTGTATGAAATTTTGTGCAGTAGTTCCTGAGATACAGTTGCCACAAAATTTTGTCACACACACACACACACACACAGACAGACTGACAGACAGATAGACAGACAGACAGACAGACATTTTCTAAAAAGGGTCAAATCGTGTTCTACAGCTCTCAAAACGTGTAAATCCATCAAAAACCCGAGCTCGAAAATTTTTACGAATCCAATACTTTCTCTATATTACATATAGAAGAAAGTAAAAAATTAGAGATATCAGTCGTATCGTTACAAATAAGATACCAAATGAAAGATGCAATTTTTGTGAATCCAACGGATTAAACAGCTTATCGATCGGACAATAAGATTTTTTAAAATTAACTAATGTATGTATTTTAGGTGGCAACAGAAGGAGATTGTATGGAAACCGTTTGCAATTTTTTTTTTAAATGTGCTACTAATTAAATCACATGTTTTTTTTTTTTTTTTTTTTTTTTTTTAAGTGGGATTAAAAATTGCAGTTTTGAATTTTTTTTAAATTTTCTTTCACAAACACAAACATATAGTATACAGAATGTACAACACTAGACCAAATTGAAGTCCAAATTTCATCAATATTTAAAAAAGTTGTGCCTTGGGGGGACTCATGTCAAAGTTGTACCTTGGGGGGACTCATGTCAAAGTTGTGCTTGGGGGGACTCATGTCAAAGTTGTGCCTTGGGGGGACATGCCAAAGTTGTGCCTTGGGGGGACTTATGTCAATGTTCTGCCTTGGGAGAGACTCATGTCAAAGTTGTACCTTGGGGGGACTCATGTCAAAGTTGTACCTTGGGGGGGACTCATGTCAAAGTCGTGCCTTGGGGAGGGGACTCATGTCAAAGTTGTGCCTTGGGGGGGACTCATGTTAAAGTTGTGCCTTGGGGGGGACTCATGTCAAAGTTGTACCTTGGGGGGGACTCATGTCAAAGTTGTGCCTTGGGGGGGGACTCATGTCAAAGTTGTGCCTTGGGGAGACATGTCAAAGTTGGGTCTGGGGGGAAGACTCATGTCAAAGTTGTGCCTTGGGGGGACTCATGTCATAGTTGTGCCTTGGGGGGGACTCATGTAAATGTCATTTTGAAAAGATTTTGATGAAATTCTGGCAAAAGCAGAATTTAGTTTAGGACGGAGGACTATTAGTTTTTTTTTTTTTTTTCTTCCTAATTATAACATCGCTTTCAAATTATTCAATTATATTTTCGATAAATTTTAGATTTCGATAAATGTCCAACTATCGAAAAATGATTTCGACAATTGTGCAACTATCGAAAACGACAACGCAAAAATCGCTGTCTGAGACAAAATAGGCCCTCAGTCCTAATAAATAAATGAAAATAAAAATATGTTTAATGGGAAATATATATAACCATTAAAAGTTTAGTTGTCTAAAATATGGCAGAAATAGCGCTCATAGCATATTGTTACAAGGTATTAAGTCTTATTTTTACAAGGGATTAAATCTAAAATGGTGACAAAAATTCAAAAGTCGCCAAAGAGAACTATATTAAGGCGGTACTATGATCATGCTTACAAACCATGAATTATATATAACCACAAAAAATTAATTGTCTCATGCAACAGACGTAACCGGTCATAGCATATTATAATATTTAGCGTGAAATTGTTATCATTTTTATGGTTGATAGGGGATAAACAAAATAAACATAGGAAATAACGTAAAAGCAAATATTATGTGCACCACGTATAGTGTTGTTCATATGTAACTGGGATTCAAGTATAAAGGGGATACTTCATTTTTTTCGATACTATCTATTTCGAAACTGTTATCAAATAAGGACTTAATGGAAGCCCATTGGTAAACCATTGTCTCAGGTAATAGGGACAAGCGCCCGAGTTTTAGCGGATGACCAAATCGCAACCGAAGGCAGCAGGGATCCGAAGCGCGATTTTGAGCAATTTTAGTATTTTATTTTATTTTTATAAAGCTATATAGAAAATAGTTTCCTTTAAATTTAGTGACCAGCGAAGCGGGCAAAGCCTGCTAGTGAATAAATAAAAAAATGACGTATTTATTGGGAAAAGATTAAATTTTCTTTTATACTTTGCAGTATTTTAAATTGAGATATGCCGTTAAAATTTCGTAGTATTTGGTTTTAATGCCCGATAATTCGATTGTGAATATTTTTGAAAGACTACGATTATTAGGAAGGGCTTGAGGGAGGGGGAAAAGGGGCAAAAATTAATAAAAAAAAAGATGCGTTTGAAATTGGTTGGTATATTTAGATTTTAAGGCAGGGTAAATCAAATGCGAATATTTTGGAGTGTAAAATTATTATTATCGGCGAAAGGGGGGGGGGCGAAGGGGCAAAGATGTAGAAAAGGAACGGGAGTTTCGGAGAAAACAACGAAATACCCAGAACACCTTTTTTCTTTAATATTTTGAAGAGTTTCGAATTCTAATTTCTGCTCACATATCGTACTAAGGATTTTTAACGTTATATAGCCCGGAATTATGCAAGTTTCGGAGAAAACCAGGGATAAGTCGGATTACTGAGAAAAATTTCAGACAAAAAAAAAAAAAAAAAAAAAAAAAAAAAAAAAATTCATTTAATTGCAAATAAAATTTTATTCTAATACGCGTATTTCAAATTCTAATTATGATTAAATTTGCTTTTTAATACGTCATTCGATACACATTTTAAAGTACTTTTACATTATCGAAAAAGGAATTTGCGATTTCATCCGATTTACACGTTTTGAGGTTTACTGATTAGGTTTTCTTTTGTATCTCAGCAACTAATTAAAATAATTTTACGCTGCCGACTGTCTATTACGCTCCGACTGATTTTGCCGCTGTCTACGCTGCCGAAGGCAGCGGGGGCCCGGTGAGACATTTTTCCCGATCTGAATTTTTTTTTCTCTTTTTATATCACATGATAAAAATTAATGCAATTTTGAGAATTCATTAATTATTGTGATTCATTTAAAAATAGTGACCAGCGAAGCGGGCGTAGTATTTTATAAATTACGTATTTTAAAATAAGAAAAAATATCTCTCAAAATTTTTGAGGTAATTTTATTTGATATTTTAAAGAAAATGTTCATTTTAATACATAACTATCAACTTGCATTTTTTTTTTTTTTTTTTTTTTTTTTTTTTTTTTAATTCTTTTTAAATTGCTTTGAAATTCCTTTTAAACATTGACATACACTATTGATTTCTAAACTTTATTCCAACCGATTCTGTAATTCAATTTGAATTTTTCTAAAAGAAAACTACTTTTCACATTGGGTACGTTTATTCTTTTTTTTTTTTTTTTATTCTGATAAACGTTTTTCTTTTATATTTTAGTTAGAGGTTAAAGTGTATAGTTCCAAGAATCCAATAATCCAATTAGTATTCATTACATAGCATAATATTTCCCTTTTTAAAAACTGATTTCCACAAAAAGTGAATATTTTCTGAACCAAGTAATAAAATCAACAAAATTATCTGCTTAGACAGCTTTAAAGTATAAGAAAAACTATCGGTTATTACCGTTTACGGAATATTTTTGTTTAATAACATATTGATATTCCCTAAAATTAGCAATTTAATTTACTAAATACTTACTTTATTTATTTATTTTTTTTAATTTTTTAATTTTTTTGAGAAAAAAATTCTCTGAAGCAAATTTAGTTCTAAGAGTAATATATATATATGTTACTGCTAAAGTGCAGAAATCAGTTAATCTGCAGATTAGCTAGGTAATATGCTCATTAACTAGGGTGATCCGTTAAAGTGAGGAAAATTGTTTTATTTCTCAAATTACCTAGGTAATCTGCGAATTACCTAGATAATCTGCACATTGCCTACTAGGCACTAGTTAAAGTGAAAATAAGATATCTGGTGTTGTAATTTTACATCACGCTGTGTTGTATTTGTTTTTTCATTCGGAAAAAAAATAGTTTTCTTTTCTTTTTTATTTATTTCTTTATTTATTTTAATCTGTATGTGTTTTAATTTTTATATCTTTTAAAGTTATATTTGTTTTATTTTTTATTTATTTCATCTTTTTTATTCTGTCAATATAAGTTTGAAGATGTTATGCATTTTTAATATGAAAGATAATAGCTTTAACAGCGTTCAATAAATTCTATTTTTGAATGAATGTTAAAATTCTAATACAGTAACGATTTCTTTTCAAAATAAAAATATTTAACAATAAAAAAAAAAAAAAAAAAAAAAAAAAGAAAAGAAAAGTTTTATTAACAACTTATATTGCTATTACTATTTAAATACTAGAAATATTAAATTATATAAAATATTACTAGAAATATTAAATTAGACAAATCAGAAGCATTATTTAAGAAGTACTTCAAATAATTAAAACTGCGTTAACATTTTTTAGAATGCATGAAAATTAAAATGACAATTTTCAGTGCTTTATTAAACCATATTTTGCAGCATACATATATCTGCACAAATTTAGCAAATATATTAATTAAAAAAAAAAAAAAAAAAAAAAAAAAAACCTTTATTAAAACTTTTTATGTGATAAACTACAACGAAATTATCTGAAAAAGCGAACAAAATTTAAAATAAATAACTAAATAAATAAATAAAAATATAATCATGATACATAAAATATGTACAGGAAACTTGAAACTGAAAGAAAAAAAAAAAAAAAAATGTAATGAAATGCTAAAAAATGCACAAAAATTTCATATTAAGTATTTATTAAATGCCATAATATTTTTCAAAGTTAATAATTAATATATCTTTTTTTTTTCAGTAAATAATGGCAATTTAAATCAATTTTAAAATAAATTAGTTTTAAAAAGTTATGGTTTAATAGTTTTAGTTCGGAAGGAAATAATTACTGTAATGTAAATCTAATATTCATAATTCAAAATGGAGTTTCACGAGAGACAGCTTTTAATTAAGATTACATTTCATTAATAAAATGCAGACCCTTATCAAACTTATATTGACAGAATTAAAAAAGATAGAAATAAATTCAAAATTAAAACAATTATAACTTACTTGTTACTTTAAATTTTGTGTTAGTCATAATAATAAACCTAATCATGGCTTCCATCCCCCACATTTTGCGATTGCCGTTTATCGGTTTATCATCATAGCGTAGCGGAAGTGCGGAAGGGAAGGGGTAAAAGTTTTAGTTATGTTTGAAGGTCATTCGCGTATCTGTATCACATGGCTGTTTGACGTCATAGTGAATGTAAAAAAAAACTAAGGCTCGAAGCAAACATTTGAACTTTAACGATACTGAAACCGTTAATCTGCAGATTACCTAGTTAAAATGCGGAAAACACTTTATTCCGCACTTTAACGGGTTATTTTAGTTAATCTGCAGATTAGCTAGGTAATCTGCAGATTAACGGATTTCGCGTTTTAACGGTAACATATATATATTTTATCAAACACATAAATTTAATGAATGAAGCAACATGGTATTATCGATTGTTTAATAATGAGCATACAAATTTTTCATATCCTAGTTATAACATACACTGTAAACGTAAATGTCTTAAATTCAGTTACAAAAGTGTCTTATATGGATGGTCATTTTTTAAGTGAAAAAAAAGTGTCTTACTTTTTAAGACACCTTTTTGCATCTAAAATTAAGATATTGCAAGTGTCTTAAAACGCCGCCATGTTTTAGGCTTAAAAACACCGCCATGTTAGGCTTAAAAAAACTACCGATTTTAAAGCTTTTTAATAAATAAATAAATATGGTGCGCGATTATGTTTTTCTGTTAAAAATAGATTTTAGAATTGTTTAGAGCATTAAAATATTTATATTTATTAAAAAAAAAAAAAAAAAAAAATCATTATCCAGCGTTGGGATTCGAACTCACACTGTTTGTGTAAACCGAAACCTCGTACGAAGAACTGTCGGAGCCAAGCATTTACCAATCACGCCGCCGTCGAATACAACATTTTGTGTTTTTATGACAAAATATACTTCATTATTCGCGAAACAAATCGCAGTCTTATGTTTTATTTCTAATTTTTTTCTATAAAACTATTGATAGTATTGTTCTTAAAGTTAATAATTATTATTATCTTAAGTTCATATCTAGAGGTATAGAAGTATTAATGATCATAATGCATAACAAGTATGTGAAGGTCGCAGCCCTCGATGATAACGATTTCTTTCCTTAAAGTAATACTTAGATAAAAATAAACTATATAATCATGAATACATGAAAATTTATTATTTTACATTTAGATGTAGGTAAATATGTGAAAGAAAAAAGTTATGTACAAATTATTCATGATTGTTCACTTATAAATTCGCTTTCTCATACTTGCTACGTCCGGATTCATACTTTTTCTTTTAATATAAGAAAACTTTAAAGACAAGGATTTTTTTATTTTTTTTTTACGAAATAAGCTTTGTGTGTAAATATGTTGTTTATGATTTATGTTAAAGATAATAGCATGCAAATGTCATTCACATCTCTAGAGTATTATTCCATAAAAATTTTATTTCATAAAGCTACCATAGTTTAAGTAGCTTAACTGCTTATTATATAAAATAATAATATATTTATTGAATGTGGAAAGAAGTAGGATAAGCATATTTTATTAGATTCCATATGAAACATTTTCTAAGTAAAGTAAGTGTCTGAATTTCTAAAGTGTCTGAAAATTCAAACGCGTTTTGCTGTCTGAAAATTCGCGTATTTACGTGATTCAGACATTTTTGTGTCTAAATTGTTATTTCTGACATATTTCTGTCTTAAATTAAGATATCTATGATGTCTAATGTATATTTTAAGACATTTACGTGTCTTAAATGCCGTTTCAGTTGTTCTTATGTCTTACTTTAAGACTCCTTAATTTGCAGTGTATATACCGTAATTTAGTGTTTATAAGCTGCACTTGTAGATAAGCCGCAGCTTATTAAAATGTTGGGGGGGGGGAATACTCTTAAATAAACCGCACCGAAAGATAAGCCGCAGTTTATGCAAACATTTTTACGATAATGTAACAGATAAAGAAAGAAACAAGATTACAGTCACCTGGCATCTACGAAAATTAATAAAAATAACAAATTATTAATTATAAATGAAAAAAAAAAAAAATCTGTGTAAAGAAAAATTTTCAATATATATATATATATATATATATATATACATATAGTCGGTAACAAAAGTGTCCGAACACTAGCAAAAATTCCTATGTAAAAAAAGTACACTTCGTACGGTTTTGTTAAATAAATCCTTGTCGAATCATGTCCTTACACTAACTCAGAACAGGATTCGACAAGGATTTATTTAACAAAACCATATGAAGTGTACTTTTTTTACATAGAAATTTTTGCTAGTGTTCGGACTCTTTTGTTACCGACTGTATATATATTAGCAGATTACAAGAAATATTTCGTAAATATATATTTTAATTTTATTTACAGTAAGAAATGACAGTATGTCATAAAAGAATAAAAAGACATATGAACGCAAAAATATTTTTACAATTGATAGGTTTCCTCAATCAGTACCTATGCAAATTCCGTATAAAGATAAAGAAGTGCTGATGCCTTTGGGCAAATAAATTGGTTTATTGTTTTAATTCGATTATCTACGTTCACGTTATGTCGTATAAAATCGACTGCAATTGTTCATTTATAAAAGTCAAATGATGATCCAAGCTTTTTATGAGACATAAGTACGAATTTGAATAGAAATATTAAAATTTAAAATAGCGTATTTTTGAAACATTAAGAATAATATCTATGAAATTTCTAATAATAAAACGTTTAATGGGTTTTTAAATAAATACATAAATAAACAAATGTTTACACGTTAATCAAAAAATCATTCATCATACTAACACTTAAATTTAAAAATATACCAATAGTTTCTCATTTATAAAATTTATTAAGTTAATGTTAGAAATGTGATTAATAATACCTTTGATTGCTCATTTACTTTCTACATTTAAATTAGTCCTTCTTTGAAAAAAGATCTGTTATCTAATTTTTATTTTATACTATTTGAATTTGCACAATATATAATTTATAATTCTAATTTTTCCTATTGCTGCCTCAAACGATTGAGAACGAGTTCTTTCAAACATATATAGAGGAATTTCTCCTGTTATGGACATTCTCTGGTTATGAGAACCCCAACATATCTTTTAACAGAAAGTAAATATGGTGGATTTGAGTACTGTCAAACATGTATTGTGACAGTATGCATGCTAATTTGCTTAGTAAGTGCAAGCATCGAAAAAAAAAATCTGGAAAATAAACAACATAAAGTAACTAGTGAGTATTTTCAGAATTCGAAAATCAAAGTGAATTAATTCAAAAATGTAAGTGTAATGCATATTCATGCAGTATATCCATTATATTTTGTGATGCAATAACAAGTTCAGTTAAAATGTGGACCGAAAATTGTTTTTTCTGTCGTTTTAAAAATGACTGACATTCCCGGTCCTGGTCACGCTTGTTTTCGTTTCTTTTCTTTTTCTTTTCTTTTCTTTTTTTTTTTTTTTCTTTAAAGCATATTTTTGACTTACAAATTGTCCACTATGCTCCTTTATGTCAACATAACATATCTTATTAGTTTTTTTAATGTATTTTTAGTCGTTTTCAGCCATGTCAGCCAAGGAAAAGTCAACTGATGCAAAATAAATGAATTTTAATGCGCTGGTGAATGTCATTTAGGATTGCTTAGTAGATAAGAAATCCACAAAATCTACTTACTGAGAATGTTGTTCCTCGAAGCATCTGTGTTTCTTCTGAAGAAACCTGGAAAAAGAAAGTGAAATGCACTTTTCAAACTGCCGGCCAAGTGCGCTAAAGTAGGAACATCCACAATCCGATGATAATGTCGACTTCTGTATCATGTGTATTCTGCATCACATGCTATCATGCCTACAAATTGCCAACTCAAACGAATGCAATGAGTCTGATCGTTTGGTGCATTTGAAGTTTGCCAATAAACATTCAAATTATTTTACTTGCAATATAGAACTTCTGATTTGGAGAAGGAAGAAGATGACGAATATAATTGGAAAAATGGCATTTTTGTTGTTGTTTTGGCCACTGAATGCTTACAAAATGAATGAATTTTGTTATTTTCTGCATTTATGGCATTTTTATGTATTATATTCGGATTTTAGCGCATTTTTCAAGTGTGCCCACAACCGGGTACACTTTTTTTTTTTTTTTTTTTTTTTTAAGACCAAAAATGACCACTTCACAAAATGTATGATAATTTTTTTTTTTTTCTGACTGAAGAAGTCGATGCAGTTACTTCATCAAACGTGAGCTACGGGTTCATTCTTAACATTGGTATCCATATGTTTGCATAATATTTACTCTGTCAAAAGTTATAATCCAAAATCAAAACTGTGTCTAGAACTGGATATAAGTATATATAAGTATATACATATATATATATGAATACGCATTATTATTATTAATTTTTATACTAAGTTTTCGGAAGTACATTTATTCATCTTTTGAATATATCTACAACTAAAATGATATTTATCTTTAGATACTTAAAGTACCACACAAATCTGAATATTTATTAATCTCTAGTACATTAAATCTAACCATATTTTATGAAAGATGGCACTATATAATTTAAATTTTAAATATTTAATGTCTCTTTACATAATGTAATTCAAACATGTGTGTATTTGGTGAAAATTAAATTGTATTGTCTATTAATACGAAAACATAAATCAAGGACAGTGAAATTATGTTTATGGAAAACAAAAATCAATTGTGATAATTTAATCTTTACCTACTATTAACTAGAAAAGGTTAAACTCATTGAAAAACTTTATAGTTTCCTCGTCAACTTAAGTCAATTTTCTTGGTGTATGTTTTTCTTTATCCAAATATTTGAACTTCCATCTTTACTTCATCATAAAAGTAACTTTTTTTCGTTCATTGAACTCATTTGACTGTCGTCAATTACCGTGTCCAACAATAAAAATAAATGAGTCGTGTATTTCTTTGTGACTTAGTGACGCGTATTTCTTTTTCTACAGAATTGCGTATTTTTCTATTTAAAAGTAGTTTACAGAATAGTTTCAAATAGGAAATACAGGAATTTTATTAATAATAAATAATACTATGAATAATAAATTTTAAATAATAATAATAAATAACTTTTAAATAAAAAATAGTATATAATTTTATTAATATTAAATAATATTAATAATAAATAACATTAATAATAAATAATTTTAATAATAAATAATATTTAAAAATATTCTTTAGAGTACTTTTAAGTAGAAAACATAAAATTGTATGCATAATTTCTTGAAAAAAAATTGTTCATTTTCACTTTTTCTGACTAGCAATTTCAGTTGCATATTGAAATGCCTTTTTTAGGAATGTTCATTTTCTAGAAATTTAGTAAATGCATTTCTTTGTTTATTTTTACAAGATTGGTGTTTGTCTTATAAGCAGTCAATTTTCTTAAGCATTAATTTCGGTTTTCTTTATATAGTTTTTTTTTTTTTTTTACGAAATAAAGTCAGAACGTTTTTTATTTCAACCAAATAATAAAATTACACTTTAACGAATCTATAGGAACTTTATATTTCACTTTAAAATTGTAAATTAATTTATTATCAGTAATTTTTATTAGACATGCCTAATATTTAAAAATGAATGTCCTAAATACATTTAAATAGTTGCTGTGAATCAAATTTTGGTAGCACACAGTACAATATATATATATATATATATATATATATATATTCTATCAGCAATATATTTTTGTCTGTATGAAACACTTTAAATAAACAAGAAAGAAAAGTCATGCAAAACGCAATGATTAGTAACACTTTCCAACTGTACGTAATTGTTGTATCGAATAACTTTTAATATTTTTTGCCTACGTTATAACACAACAGACAGAAGGACTGAAAAATATACAGATAGACTAATTGATTTTAAAATTACTCTTAGGCATTTTGGAAAGTGTTAAAAAGGCTTAACGAAAAAGAAAGTGCAGCTGTTAGATTACAATTACAGCTTTTGATCTCTCTGAATATTTTAGTGTAGCCCTGTAAATCAGAAAGTTAATCGCATCTTATTCTATACAAAACATTATTTTAGAATATTAACAATACATTTCAATATTTTTGTGATTTTTACAGCAGAAAGATTTTTAAATATGACTTTCTAAAAATTCTGTCCTAAAACGTAATGCATTGGCTTTGTTGTTTTTGTTCCTGTAAACAAACTAGTTATACTGGACCAATTAATGTCATTTTAAATGGGGAACATTCTATAGGGAAAATATTTATAAAAAAAAAAAAAAAACAATCATAGAACACAATGCTTTCGAATGATTTTGGGTGTACCTATACACAATCCAGAAAAGATATTCACTCCTTTTCCAATATGGAACATCCGATAGTGAACTTCAATAAAATATATCAGTTTCAAGAAATTCTATAAATATTTACAGGAGTTAGAGCGCGGGCAGACAGACAGACAGACAGATTGACAGATACACAAACTGAAATCATATTCACACTAAAAAATGTTAGAAAGTGTTAAAAACGCTCAATGTAAACGAAAGTACAATTCTAGCAATTTTTTATTAATAGCTCTTAATATAAATGGATATTTTTGTGTCACCCTGTAAATCTAATGCTAATCATGCTATATTCTATGCAAAGCACTTTTTTCCGCATATAAATAACATACTTCAATTTCCTAAAACTTTGTGGAAAGTAAAGTTATTAAAATTTTATTTATAGAAATATATCACATAGAACGCAATGCTTTGGAATACTTTTAAATGTCCCTGTACATAAATCGGTGATGGTATATCCTCCCTTTTATACAGGAAACATCCAATAGTGAACTTGAATAACATATTTCAATTTCATTCAGATATGGCTACAGTAAAGGTAAGAAAATATGGTTTATAGAAATACCTCTCATAAAACACAATGCTTTGAAATACTTTCGGGTATCCCTGTACACAAACCAGTAGTGGTATAAACTCCATTTGCAATAGGGAACATCCGATAGTAACATTGAATAACATATATCAGTTTCAAGAAATTCCATAAATATTTACGGGACTTAAAGCTTGGACAGGCAAACAGACGAACAGGCAGATACACATAACTGAAATCATATTCACCCTTTAAAAAAGTTAGAGAGTGTTAAAAAAGCTTAATGTAAACAAAAGTACAATTCTAGCAATTTTTTATTAATAGCTCTTAATATAAATGGATATTTTTGTGTTATCCTGTAAATCTAATGCTAATCATGCTATATTCTATTCAAAGCATTATTTTGCGCATATAAATAACATATTTCAATTTCCTTAAACATTGTGGAAAGTAAAGTTATTAAAATTTGATTTATAGAAATATCTCTCATAGAACGCAATGCTTTGGAATACTTTTAAGTGTCCCTGTACATAAATCGGTGGTTGTATTTCCTCCATTTTGTACAGGAAACATCCAATAGTGAACTTGAATAGCATATTTCAATTTCATTGAGATATGTCTACAGTAAAGGTATGAAAATATGGTTTATAGAAATACCTCTCGTAGAAAACAATGCTTTGAAATACTTTCGGGTGTCCCTGTACACAAACCAGTAGAGGTATAAACTCCATTTTCAATAGGGAACATTCGATAGTAAAATTGAAAAACATATATCAGTTTCAAGAAATTCCATAAATATTTATGGGAGTTAGAGCTCGGACAGACAGACAGACAGACAGACAGGCAGATACACAAAACCGAAATCATAGTCACACTTAAAAAATGTTATAAAGTGTTAAAAACGCTTAACGTAATCGAATGTACAATTCTAGCAATTTTTTATTAATAGCTCTTAATATAACTGGATATTTTTGTGCCACCCTGTAAATTTAATGCTAATCATGCTATATTGTATGCAAATCCTTTTTTTGTGCATATAAATAACATATTTTAATTTCCTAAAACTTCGCGGAAAGTAAAGTTATTAAAATTTGATTTATAGAAATATCTCTCATAGAACGCAATGCTTTGAAATACTTTTGAGTGTCCCAGTATATAAACCAATGGTGGTATTTCCTCCATTTTATACAGCAAACATCCAATAGTGAACTTGAATAACATATTTCAATTTCATTCAGATATGTCTACAGTAAAGGCATGAAAATACGGTTTATAGAAAGACCTCTCATAGAACACAATTCTTTGAAATACTTTCGGTTGTCCCTGTACACAAACCAGTAGAGGTATTAACTCCATTTTCAATAGGGAACGTCCGGTAGTGAACTTGAATAACATATTTCTATTTCATTAAGATATGCCTACAGTAAAGGTATGAAAATATCATTTATAGAAATACCTCTCATAGAACACAATACTTTGAAATAATTCCGGGTGTCCCTGTACACAAACCAGTAGAGGTATAAACTCCATTTTCAATAGGGAACGTTCGATAGTGAACTTGAATAACCTATATCAGTTTCAAGAAATTCCATAAATATTTACGAGAGTTAGAGCGCGGACGGACAGACGGACAGACAGACGGACAGACAGACGGATAGACGTAAAGACAGACAGACAAACCGAAGTCATAAACACTTTTCAACCTTGTTCGAAAGTGTTAAATAGAAAAAGAAAGAAAAAAAAACTGATTATTATGCGAATTGTGTCAATTAAAATTTGATTCTATAGTTTTAATTATGTTAAATAATTTTCTAAAAACATTCGAAGAAGAGCATTAAACACATACACATGCTTTTATATAATTGTTGTGCAGCTGTTGTACATAATTACACCATTCATGACATTTTAAATAAAACTTTGTTATAAAACTAATATGTAGTTTATAATCGTTTCCAGTCGTATGACACGGGAATACATTGACAAGATTAAATTGCATAAATTCGATATTCAAACTACAGCAATGTCATTTATTACAGAGTAGTTCGAAATGATATGCTGAAAGAGTTTCCCGACAAGAAATTACAAACACGATTATTCTGCTTTCGTAAAAGAAGCATGACATTTTGCAGCTACTGGCAAAATGTCAATGTATATTGCGGTTGGTTGTCAGCGCATAGTTCTTCTGTGGACAAATGTGCCTAATAAAAAACGTATTACCTAAAATACCTTTTTAAATTATGTTTTTTCATTTAGAAAGTTTACATGTGATTTTTTTTTTTTTTTTTTTTTATAAAATATTTAAATATTATTACTAATTACAACTAGAAAGTGAAGGAATTACAATGCATTCAGCTTACGTACATTGCAGTACAAAATTAAACAACAAAATTTAAAAGATAGATCATTAGAACACAAGAAAATATTTAATGGTTGTAAGTCTCACAAATGTAAAATTGGAATTTAAGAGATTCTTTATATACTAAGTTGTTATGCATTAAAATTTTATAATAGATTAAAATGTTGCATATCTGTCATGTTTGATTACTTTTAGCAGTTTTTTCTCCGTCCACTAAAGTTTTTTTTTTTTTTTTTTTTTTTTTTACAGAAGAGACAGTCATAGGTTGTATATCTATTCGTACAATGACGTATAATTGCGCAGAACAGTTCAACCATTTGCATTTTAAGTAGGCACCATTTATTCTAAAAATAAAAATCAACATTAAAATATAATAAACTAAACATTATGTCTTATAATTTTTATTTGTTATTACCATGTTTTTATTAACTTCGATTCTTGTGTGTTTGTCAGGGACAAATCTTGCAATCGATTTGAACTAACTTCCCGACTAGCTAGACATTCGAAACTTTCACAGTAGCTCAGAACCCGGTGACTACACAATACTTCGAAGTCAGATTTTCGATTTTTCGAATAGTTTTCTTTTAATTAATTAAAATGTGAAAATGATAAGCTCCTAATAGCAATAAAAATAGCCATTAAAATATTAACTATAATTTAATTGTTGCCAAAAAAATTTACGAGTTCATTTTCTTTCGACCTAAAAATAAATACATTTAATTAAACGTGAGCATTAAAAAATTGTTAAAAGTTAAATTATGCATTTGGCAAAAATTGACGTCGTTATCATTTTAAAGATTTTCTACATAATGATAAAGTGCTAATGTAGTTCATGATGCAAATATATGTTGTTCGGAAAGGATTAATATTTTATTTTTAAAACCAACTTTATTTTTTTTTTTTTTTTTTAATTCAAATTTTCGGTAACTCTTTAACCAATCACATTAGAACGTCCATCTTTGGAATATCGATAATAAGAGTTTTCTCGCCAAAAGTCGCCAAAAAAGTCGCCAAGGGCAAAAGTTGTCAAATTTGGCGCCAATTCCATTACCTGCCTATTGGAGCTTTTTAATGCGTTTTAAAGAGAAGTTTAAGCTATTTAAAAACATGGTATATATATATATATATATATATATATATATTTATCTTATAAATATTTTTACGCATATTTTGTAAAATGTATAATATTTTATTTAACTTCAGATATATTACTAAAAAAAAAAAAAAAAAAAAAAAAAAAAAAGTAAGCAAATTTTTAAATATTTTTATACTTATCTGTTAGCAAAACAGGACGGTTAGGATATTTTGTTTATGTAAATTTTTGTTTGTTATTGGAACCCCAAACAAATATCTTGTAAATAAAAAAAAAAAAAAAGAGAGAGAGAGAGAGAGGGAGAGAGAGAGAGAGCAGCTTTTCAATGAACTGAATTTCAGCTACTTTCAAAAAAGAAAAAAAAAAGCAGGAGAATGATAGGGGTTTTATCAATATTCATTTATAATTAGCAAACACTGTATTACCGTTGGGATTTGATTGAAACAAAATAAAAATGTGGGTAAAACCCCTTATACTTTAGCTTTTGTTTTAAGATAAATTGTAATTCTGTGCATACTAGTATCCCTCATAACTTTCTGAATTAATACGGCATTTATTTGGGTCTTAAATATAAGAAACTCAGTATTTTGGGCTATTAAATTATGTAAATGAAATTGTTTTAAATCTAGCGCATGCGTAGTTAAATTTATTTAGTAAAAATGCTCAAATTTCGTAAAATATTGATTTTTTTTTTCACTCTAATTGACTTATTCTGTGTCTAATGTAGTATGCCAGATTTCCTTGGTATAATGTAATTTCATTTTATCAGAAAATTTCATATTCTCCACCGTTCCCCTACATATTTATTTATTTATTTGAGATAAAAATATTAAAACCCGATAAATACAATGAGCTTATTAAATTGTATTCTAAGATACTAAAAATGTATTAAATTGCAAATTTTAATGGAGTATTTTTGCACCGTATATTTATAATAATTTTAGCCCTAACGCGTTAACTATTGTCTCTAGAACCTTTCGTGAAAATATTTATTTTTAACTGTTAATGATAACAATAAAAATATGTATGATTTGTAAATGCCTCTTAATTAATTTTTAGTTATAAATGAATGCACAACTACATATTAAATTAAACGTTCTATTTCCTTAGTTTTAAAAACATTTAGATAATCGAGATTGTTAGTAAATTTGAATTACTTTACTTGAAAATAAAAATTAATAAAGCTGATGTTTGCATGATTATTATATGTTCTAATTGCTGGAAAGTAATTCTGACCTAAGCAGAACATTTACGTTTAACATTAACGTTAACGGATGAAGTTTAAAGTAATTTCGTAGAAAAAGGAAGCAATTATAATGCTTACAGTTTTAAAAATGATAGATTTGGGTACCAAAAGTTTCATTTTATGACCATTCATGTCCTCTTAATATTGTTCTTTTAAGGAAGATAATTTGTTTTCTAGAGAATATCGATAGAAATTAATCTAATTTTCAAAGTTGTAAATTGATTTGAAATTTACTTTAATGGCTCATGAGCAAAAAGTTTTGTTGAAGTAAAGTTTGTTATAAAATTGGAAACACAATTCATTCCAGAAAAAAAAATGAGTGTGGATTAAAAACATATACATACAAATAAAAAGATTTATATAAAAAATTTCAAAAATATGTATTAAAATAGTGTATGGAAAAGATATATTTGAGAAAATAATTATAGTATTCTACAAAACTTTTCTTTAAAACTTATTGCATTTTTTCTTTTTTTTTATATAAAGTAAACAAAGTTAGATGTAAAGTACAAATACATGTAAGAATATTTATTATTTTTTTAAAAACTTTTAATCGTTTCCTATATATATAATTTTTTCATGATGCCAACATATATATAATGCCATATATTTTTCATATAATGCCAACAATTTTAACTTTTAAATCAGAATTGACACAAGTATTTTTAAATTGAATTCTTATATATATTTTCGACGATTAATATTATCGAAAACAGCTATAAAAAAAAAAAAATCCGACTTAGCTTCAAATATAAAATTTCGTATAACATATCTTATATTGTACACTTCTAAATGTATATAGCTGGCGGATTATGAAAAGGAAAATAAATATGTCAATAAAGGTATTAAACAATTCTAATCTCATTGTCTCTAAACAAACATTACTTTTATTTCGTTATTTTTGTCTAAAATTATAAAATATCGCAAATAATTTCTGCCATGGATTTGTAAGCATTATTATTATAATGCTTATTTTTTACGAAAATCTATTAGTTTTTTTTAGTCAATACATATTTAAAGAATATGCAACATTATTAAAAGTAATTTTAATGAACTAAATATATCTAACAATGCTTTGAAATATGATTTTTAATAACGCCGATTTTCTACATTTACTTTTATAAAATACCCAGACAATAACTGCTGTAAGTTTCATATTATATAAAATAAATATAATCGAAGTTTATTGTTTCTTTAAGAAAATAATTTCAAAAATAAATATTCTAAGAATAAAACAAGAGGTTTTAATATGAATAACAGCAAAGTAATTAGTTTCAAAGAATAGATTGTACATGCATTTTCGTTTCTTTCATAATAAGAAGTTCATCTTTTAGTCAATTATTTGGAAAACAATTTAAATATCTGCTTTTTAAAGTGCGTGTTCTTCTTTAACACAAAGTTGTAAAGCATTTTAATGAAAATTTATTATCCAAAAAAAAAAGTTTTAACATTTGAACTAAAAATATGTTTTATTTTACTAAATTTTAATGTATTTCATAAGGGTAACTTTTGAAAGAATGTAATTATTTTTATATGTAATTTACATATTTTATATCGATATAGCATAAAGTAAATTTATGTAGACTGTGAGCAAGTTTGCACACATACTATTTATATATATCAAATTAATTCTAAAATCATTAAATACCTAGTTTTAAATTAAAATAAATAAAATTTCTAAATAATAAAATTTAATTTAAATTAAATTCTCACTTAAGCTATTTTCTTTAATCTAAACTATCTGAAAATTTCAATTTTAATGATACATGCATTTAAAATAATACAAATATTTTTTTACTTCCATTACCCTATTAACGTAGGTAATGGAAGTACTGTATTCGATCCAAAGATTCGATATCGATTTTTCGCCTGATTTACGCGTTTTAAGGTCTCCTGAGTCCAAAAAAAGTAGTTGTTGCCAGTTGGTTAGTGTGTGTGCATGTATGAGTGTACTAGCAGGCGACGCCCACTTCGCTGGTCCCTATTTTTAAATGAATCACTATAATTACTGAATTCTCAAAATTGCATTAATTTGTATCAAGTAAAAAAAAAAAAAAAAAGAGAAATAAAATCTAATTAGGAAAAATGTCGCACCGGGTTCTCACTGCCTTCGGAAAAAATTCCCAAAATGCTCTAACTCATATTTCTATTATTTTCCCCCTTTGCCCCCCCCCCTCAGGCCTATCCTAATAATTTTACAAATTCGAAAATATCCGCAATCGATTTGTAAATACCAAAAACCTCTATGCACCGGTTTTGAATGAATTAACTCTATTTTATTTTTTTTGCTCTCCGCCCCCCCCCCTCCCGGCCCTCCTAATAACTTTAAACTTTCGAAAATATCCTCATTTGACTTGCAGGCCTCTAAAACCTATCTGTACTAATTTTGAACAGAATAACAGTATTTCTGTTTGTTTTGCCCATAGCCACCCCTTACCACCCCCCCTTACCGCACCTCCTAATAATTTTACAAATTCGAAAATATCCGCAATCGATTTGTAAGTATCCGAAACCATTTGTGTACCAATTTTGAACGATATAACTCTAATTTTATTTTTTTGCCCCCCCCCCTTCTCGCCCCTCCTAATAACTTTATACTTTCGAAAATATCCCCATTCGACTTGCAGGCCTTTAAAAACTATCTGTACCAATTTTGAATGGCCTAACTGTATTTCTATTTGTTTTTGGCCATTGCCCCCCTTTACCGTCCCACCACCCTTCCCGCACCTCCTAATAATTTTACAAATTCGAAAATATCCGCAATCGATTTGTAAGTGTCGAAAACATCTATATACGAATTTTGAACGATCTAACTCTATTTTTTCTTTTGCTCCCCTCTCTCCTCCCCCTTCTAGCCCCTCCTAATAACTTTACACTTTCGAAAATATTCCCATTCGACTTGCAGTTTATTAAAACCTATCTGTACCAATTTTGAAAGGCTTAACTGTATTTCTAATTGTTTTTGCCCCATAGCCCCTCCCCCCCTTGCTGCCCCACCTGAGGGCTGAATTTTAAAAATTCCAGAAATGGTTTTTTAGATATTTGTATTAGCTATATTTTATAGCAAAAATTTCACGTATATCTGGGGTTTTTTTGTTTGAGATATATAGGATATTATGCAAAATCACGTTTTACGCATGTAAAATCCTGTTTTGCACCCGCCCCCCTGGGGGACCGAATTTCGAAAATTCCAGAAATTGGTGTTTAGACATTTATATTAGCTATATTTTAAAGCAAAAATTTTACGGATATCTGTTTTTTTGTTTGAGATATGAAGGATTTTTTAAATTCATGTTTTGCCCCTTCCCCCCTTGGGGGGCGAATTTTGTAAAATCGCTTCTTAGTGGAAGCCTACGTCATAGAAAGAACATTGTCACAAAATTTCATGCTTTTAGATCTAGGGGTTTGGTCTGGGCGATGATAGATCTTCCCCTCAGGAAGAACGATTATACACATATATAGATGTATGCATGTGCGGATTCTTCTGGCTATCATATCGCCGATACTAATAAAGACAGAACTACGAAACTTATTGATACAGGTCTGGTGCACAGATGCATTTTCTAAATTTTGGTGAAAATTGGAAAACAAGAAGTGGATCATCGGAAACCGGTTCATATCTCCTAAACGGTTATAACGATTTTCTTCATATTTGCTATGTAAACACTCTGTTAAATGTCCTTTCGAATGCCATAGTTGGTTAGTTCAGGAAAATTGATAGGCACCCTGTATAAATAGCTCAATTTCAGTTCTCGCAAGTGCGTTCCTTTAAAAACGACTGTACTGATTTTTTTTTTTTTTTTCCAAACTCGTCGTATTAACTCCCTTTTAAATATCCGTTTGTATGTAATTACTGTTTTCTGGTCAATAATTGAGCATGAAAAGTTTTGGTAAATGTTGGTACATCAAAAATGGCTCTAATGATTTTCTTGATAATTGTTACATAAATCCAATTTAGATATTTTCCCCCATGTATTACGTGTTTATTGCAGAAAAATTAGCAGTTATCCTGCTTAGGTAGATTAATTTAAGATCTCGGAAATTGATGTTTCAAAAACTAACTCTACTATATATATATATATATATATATATATATATATATTTTTTTAACTTGTCATGTATACTTTGTTTTATGTCTTTACACGTGTATTAATTTTCTCTAACTGGAAGAAAAAAAAATGGGTCTCTACTTCGTTAGGTCAATTGTATGTGTTCTGATTATATTTTCTCCAAAGAAAAAAAAATGCATGTAAAACGTGTAATAGTGGGTAACGAAAGTCGTGTGGTTGTTTCACACCAGATTTGTTTTATTATATATATATATATATGAGAAGAGTAATTTATTTATTTCCCTTTTAGCAAAGGCAGATGAGAGTTTCTATTCCTTAATTTTTATTTATTACCTCATTTAATAAAAAAAAAATAAAATTAAATAATAAAATAAAATAAAATAAAATAAAATAAATAAATCATTATCTGATGCAACTGCCCAGCAAAACTTATAGTGGTGGGCTCGTTATGGCCTACTGCTGGCATCCTGCACTTGCCATCAGTTGCCGGTTGCCCCATATAACACCAGCAGCGGGCCATTGATGGCAGCCAGCAGTGATGGAAGCCTAAAGAAAAATGGTCGGTGGCCCAGAGGTGGCATAAACACAGTTGGCCTTATGCAAGCTATCACCACAAGGCCAACATCATGTTTTTCATGTTGTGGCCACAAATTATTAAGCCATAACCAATTTGTATGCATAGAGGGCGCTGTGATTCTTTTTCTGTTGATTTGAAATTCCCTCGCTGTCCGCCATTTCATACGAAGTTTTTGTTCGTTAGTGTAGTCTGCGGATGTGTCTTCGAGATTGAAAATCTCGTAAAAAGAATATATGAGTAAGTAATTCCATTATTAATTTGTTTTTGTATTATTTTTTAAATACTATTTTTTTTAAATGTTTGATTCTAAAACCATTGTTATAACAAAAGGATTTCTAGAAATATATATTAATTATCCAGTTGATCCGTTTTAGTAAATTATGATAGTCGCTAACTGTCTAGTATTTTATCATTGTTATTATTATTTTAATTGATTTAATAAAATAAAAATTATGGATCTTAATTTAAATAGTTATGTTATATGGACGGGAGAAAGTTATTAGAACACTTATAACTATTTATAGTTTATGTTTCATTTTTTTTTCTTCCTTCAGTGTTGTTAAGAAAAAAGCAATAGATTCGGGAAAATTTTCGACATCCTTTTTTCGATAGATTTTGCACGTTTTGAGTTGTTCTGATGAACATAATTTGAAAAATTGTCTGTCTCTTTGTGTGTGCTCAAATATTTATGAAAGTGATAGTAGTCTAGAAAGTTTACTTCTTCCGCTTTTTTTTTTTTTTTTTTTTTTTTTTTTTTTTTTTTTATGTACAAACATCGCTTCCTCCACCCCTGAGGGAGAAGTATACCCGATAGAGTAAATTTCCAATATGGGTATTCTTGAAAAGAATTCGTCAATATCTTTAAACGAACGATTATATTATATATCTGTGATATTTTAAAGCAAGTTTATTGATTTTATTATTTTTGACAAAAACTAGTATGTTGTGGCACCACAGAACTTTCTTCTATATTTTTTATTATGCAAATTCGCGTAGTGCAAATAATAATTTGTTAAAATCATTTTCCTGAATGCATGGAAACGATTTTCATTTTAGAACAGTGCTTGTCAATAAAAAAAAAAAAAATAAATAAATAAATTTTGTGCCAACTTCTAATAAAATGCTTTCTTCTTCTTCTTCTTTTTTTTTTTTTAAATAATTTATAACTTTGTTTTCATTTACCACAAATTTAAATCAGTCATTTATGTGGAAGTTATTGATGAGTTTCTTTTGAAAAATACCACCATTGAAAATTTATCCCCTCATGGAGAAGGGCGAGCGATTCCTCAACTTATACAAAAAAAAAAATTCCTGGTTAGTTGTTAGTTATTTAAATACTTATTTTTTAATTCATAATAAAAATTTAAAAAAATAATAATTATCATTTATTTGAAATTATTTATATGAAATTTCCTCCTCTACTATGTCATATTGAAAGTTACGTAGAAGTAGAAGTATGGAGCCATGTGTTGAGTGAATGATACACGAATGTAATCGGGAACGATTTTAATCAAATATCAAATTATTTTAATTAAATATCAAATTTGGTTAAATTTCGTCCATTGGTTCGTGAGATACAGCTTCCACACATTTTTTATACACATTTACAGAGGGGAACTTTCTAAAAATGATCAAATCGTGTTCAGGAATCTCAAAACATGCAAATACGTCGAAAACCGAATGTCAAAAATTGTCTTCATATATACATATATATTACTATAAAATTGATTTTCTTTCGAAATTTAGTATATTGTACTTGTTTTAAATGAAAATCGCCTACCTACATCATAGAAAATAATTTTCATAAATAATAATTTTCATATGTAATTTCTATAAACTATTATAGGAAAAAAAAAAAGTGGTAGCCCTAACAGTTTTATTTTATTTATTTGTTAATTATTATTTTTTAAATTCAAAGAAGAAAAATAATTTCACTTTTACGAAACTGAAATAGTCCCCCCCCCCCCAATTTGCGGTAACTTATAAGAATATGTTTGTGCATCACTATTAAATGAACTACAAATATTTATTTTATCATTTTTGATTAAAAACATTTTTTATTGCATCTATAAAATTTATGTTGATCTGTATTTTTAACGCTGTATAAAGATTTTTACGTGCGCTGATAAGAAGTTTCTCGTAAACTGTAATGTACCCAAATTATTTTATGGATTTTTATACTGAAACCATTTGTGTTACCTGTACATCTTTTTATGACAACCATCCTACAATAAGTCTGCAAAACCTGTATAACATATATGAGTTTTGTGGAATTCTAAAAATATTTCAAAAAAAATGTAATTAATAAGCACACTCTAAATATAAAGTAAAATTATAAATTATATTAACAAGTGAAATTGATTTTCTTGAATTTTTGCATGCATGAGAAATCCTACACACTTATACTTATATCACCTAACAACACATTAAATCAGAACAGAAAACAGCTGTATTCTTTCATAAAACAACAAGATGTAACTGATAACTGCTGCGTCAGCGTTGAGTTGCGCAGGGAGGAGATTTGTTTATCCTGATAACGATTAACGAGGAACTGTGTTCAGAAAATAAACGAAAAAAGTAGAAGAAAAATTAGTCAATTCATCAATTATTTTTAAATGAGTGCTTCTATTTTTTACAGCTCTATAAAGAAATATATTTGTTTATTAACAGCTAATAGATTAAAACTATTTGAAGTACGCTATTAAACAAATTCTTCAATAAAATAATGATTTCTATCTGAAATTATGCTAGGATTTGTGTCAACTAATTATTTATTATTATTCATTTCCATAATCCGAATACCGTAGATAATGGAAGCATTGTATTCGGTCAAAAATTTTGATTTCGAGTTTTCACCTGATTTACATATTTTAAGGTCTTGTGAGTCAGAAAAGTGTTTTTTGGCAATTAGTCTGTGTGTTTGTGTATCTGTATTGCATATATGTGTATATGTTTCTGGAAATTTTCTGAATATCATATCTAATCATATCATATCTGAGTATCATATCTGAGTATCATCACTAATAAAGAAAGACGAACTTTTGAAATAAGACAGGTATAGTGTACAGATGATTTTTCCAACTTTTCTTGAAAACTGGAAATCTGAAATCAAAAACTGGCGATTGTCTTCAAAGTTATATAAACTTTATTTTGGATGTCTTTTGTATTTGTTATTTCAGGGAAATTGATAAACGTCCTATAAAAATACACAACAATTTTAAGTCTCACAAGTGCTTTCTTTTAAAAACAGCTTTATGGATTTTCTTCAAAATCGCTATATTAATTCCTTTTTAGCTATCATTTCGTACGCAATTGTTAGTTTATGATGAACAGATCAGTTTACTAAGTTTTGGTGAAATTATCAGTGGGACAGAAACCGATATCTCAAAAAACGACTTTAACTTTCTTCAAATTTGCTACATAAACCCTTTTTTAGCATGTAATACTTGCTTAATACAGGAAAATTGACAAGAGTCCTTATTAGGTGGAAGCAACTGGAAATCTTGGAAATGAGTGCTTCCAAAACTACTCTAACTTTTTTTGTTGTTGTTAATTCGCTATGTAAACTCTCTTTGTTATATTATGACGCATGTATCAGTTTGCTTTAACAGGAAAATTATTAGATGTGTAAATTGACAAACCATTTTTATGTTTTCTGACCACTTCATTTAAAAACAACAACAACAACAGCAGCAACAACAACAATAATAATAAAATATAAAAGGAGTAAAATATGTGTAGTAATAACCGATAAAATTACTGCAGCTTATTATTATTATTTTAATGTGGGTCGGATTGTTTGATCTCTAATCTTCGCTTTATGGTAAGTATAATTTTAAACTCGGTTATCGACCTCAAGATTTTGAAAACATGCTGTTTTTAAGCTACTACATTTCGTCGATGATATTATGCTGAACTCGTAGTCAATTTATCTTTTCCTGATGATGGGTCGAGCTTAATTATTTTGAGTGGAAACGGCTGGTGTGTTGTTTCATAATTTATAAAGTTTACTTACTTTTTTCCTTCTTCAACAATAATTTTCCTGTCATTTTACTAAATGTTCTCAAAAACCTTTCTAGCATAATTTATTTTAATAAATTGAAAAAAAGAAAATATATCTAAAACAAACAAGAGAGAGACAGATTTTAAAACATATACTTATTACAGCAAAAAATTTAATGAAGAACTGGTGTTGAAAAAAGTAAATAAAGAACTTTGTAAATTTAATTTACAAAATTGTAAAAAACATTAATAATAATAATAATAAAAGTTTCAGGTCGAAATGATTCCATGACCATTCATTAGGTGAATAAAGTAGGCACGAGTGAAGTAGTTATAAACAGCGAAGTACTGCTCTTTCATACATTTGGAAATATCACTAACTATTATTAAAATAAACTCAAAATGAAATATTAAAAATTGGAAGTGATATTTAAACATTTCAAAAACATAATTGCCTCATGGGATTGAAATAGTGCTAATGGCATATCTTAATACTATCTTCGGCGTGAAATTGCTGACAGAATTTTTGTCAAATGAATACATAAATATAGAATAATTATATTAATATTATTATATATTTTATCTATATCTTAAATTTATAATATAATAAAATTATTCTAAATATAAATTTAATATAATAGAAAGAAGGTTAGGAAAACTATTTCATGTAATTAAATTCTATGATATATAGTACCAAAACTAAGATGTCTAATAGATGCTGAGTTTTATAGTAAAGCTGTAGTTCCTGAATAATAGTAGCATCACCTGTCTACCGATTAACACACAAATTGAACCTGTCGTTTAAGGCTCTATCGAAGGCAGTGGGGACCCGGGTCGAACATTGCACGAAAGACGAAGACGCTGCCAAATGCAGCGGAGAATTAAAAATTTGCTTTATGTGATTTCAGTGGACTTTGCTTTAGTTGTTAATTTTAAAGTAATATAAAGAAAATTATATTTATCTATTGATTTTCTTTCCTTTCTTTCTTTCTTTTTTTTTTTTTTTTTTTTTTTAATTCGTTTAATTGTAGGGACAGCAAAGCGGGCAAAGCCTGATAGTAATAAATAGAAAAATTTGTAAATAAACATAATCATTGCCCCCCCCCCCCAATGAAAAAAAAAATGCATCAGTTCTTTCAGGTTGAAATAATAATGCATCCCTTCGTGAGTCTAACAAAAAGCACGAATGCAGCAAATTACTTTTGCTGCACTCATGCCCACTTTGTTTCGCTTGATGAAGGGTCTTTGTGCTATTTCGATCGGAAACAATTGCTGCATTTTTTTTTTTTTTGAGTTTATGGTGTTTGTTTTTTACAATGCTCTCTTTATAACAATTTTTGTTTCAATATTTTATAATTTTCACATGTAAAGTTACATTTATTTACATCAAATAACTTAACAAAGTTATACATATTGAAATTTAAACACTTTAAAAAAAAAACATAATCTCCTTCATTCCAAAAAATGTAATGGATCAACTGAATATTTCCTATATGTTGTACTAGAAATCCTGAATTTATAACCATAGTGTATGAATCAAATACTTGTAAATAGTATTTAAAAATGAATATGTACAAAATCAAATTAAATATTGGCTGCATAGAAAAAACTGGCTGCTACCTCATCAGAAAAAAGAGAGAAAAAAAAGAAAAAAAAAAGCACTAATAAAATTAAAGGTATCACCAATAAAATGAATGTACTAGCTATAACCAAATCACTGCGGACCCGTTAACGGCCCTCTTCACTTACCGTCTCCGGAAGTCCGAGCCAATGTTATTCTATGGGAAACTTTCTTTACAAATAACTTATTAACTAATACATATTTTAAATTCTGTTTTCACATTCAGAAAATTCCCAACTGTTAAATTGTCGGACCATTTTTAAAAATGTATTTTTTTAATTTTTAATATTTTATTTTGAAATTGCAAAATGAAAAATTTCACATATTGAAAATTCGTATTTTGCAGCTTCAAAATAAAATATAAAAAATAAAAAAAATAATTTTTTAAAAAAAGTCCGTCAATTTAACAGTTGGGAATTTTCAGAATGTGAAAACAGAATTTAAAAATATGTATTAGTTAATAAGTTATTTGTAAAGAAAATTTTCCATAGAATAACATTGGCTTCGGCTTCCGACGACGGTGAGTGAAGTGGGCCCTTAATGGGAAAATATAAAGGACCAATGAAGACTGCCGGCAGTAATATATATTTTTATGTTTGCCACAGCTGGCCCACTGTAGGCTGCCAGCAACAACATGGAAAAACTATATTTGCCACCAGATGGCCCAACACTGGCCCACTAACAATTTCAAACCTAATGTTCGTTGCCAACAGTGGCCCATTACCTATTTTCATCATACTGCTAGCTGCCAGCAACGATCCAGTCACCGGCCCACTAACTTATTTTTAACTTACTGCTGGCTGCCAACAGTGGATCGGTTGAATACGGCCAACTGACGGCCGGCGTAACATATTCCCTGCGGCAACGTTAACTTTTGCCACCGGCGGGCCAACTGCATCTACTGCTGGCAACCAGCACTTGGCCTCATGCTGGCCGTCATCTGAGGTTTTGCTGGGTGTGAATTCATTTTCAGATATTGATGAATATTTGCAGATTGTGGGGCTTCAACAAACGATTTGCCGCTGTCAACTATTTTAAAGCCAAGTTTAAAGTCGCTTTTCATAACTATCGTTTTATATTTTTTACATTTTCCCATAGAGTTTGCATTTAAAAAAGAAAAAATATGTTGGCTTCCTATCTCGAAATTTCTCCATGGTAGTCATTTTAGGCTTCCTTTAGAACTTCGATTCGATTTTTCGAAACTGCGATCTCCCCGTGAGCATTAAAATACTTAATTTGATGTAACAAATATCTAAAAATCCGTAGTTTACTCTATCACATAATACCCAATCCTTATAATGCAGGTTTCTGACTTTTTACAATGTAATTTATTTAAACTGTTTGGATATATCTTATTTGCTTACATTATTAATGGTAGCATAAAATATGGTTTTGTTCGTCTTTAGCCATATTTTTATTTGGAATTGCTTTAAACCATGGATCTGGGGACTAACGGCAACAAATTTGATTAATTTACGACAATCCAAAACCTTCAGCACATAAAAAATTTTTTCACATTAATTGGTACCCATACCACTGAAGTTGCTGCTCATTCGGATTTAAGGTAAAGGGACCGTACAGTCGGTAACAAAAGTGTCCAAACGCTAGCAAAAATTCCTATGTAAAAAAAGTACACTTTATACGGTTTTGTTAAATAAATCCTTGTCGAATCGTGTTCTTACACTGACTAAGAACAGGATTCGACGAGGATTTATTTAACAAAACAATATGAAGTGTACTTTATTTACATAGGAATTTTTGCTAGTGTTCGGACACTTTTGTTACCGACTGTAGTTGTTTCGATGTTTTTGATATTTTTATTCATCGTAAGGCTTCTGGACTTTAATGACCAAGCTATTTCTTCTATAAAAATATTTTGCTGCACTTTGTCTATTAAGATGTACCATGCATTGATTTTGGAGATTTACTTTAGCTTGCTGCATTAAAAAAAAAAAAAAAATCTTCTCTACAAAATCTGAGTATGTGCTTTATCCCATCGAACTTTGCTTTATGTAGCACCCATCCGCTTACCAGTATTTTAACCGGTAATGGCAGCTAGAGTCTATGCTTCATCCCGCCATAATATATCACTTCCTCCTATCTAGAAGCCACCGTTCTTAGGCTGCAGCCGGCAATCCTTGCGAAGTGTATTTTTAATCCCATCATATTATACCGTTTCTCACCGAGCCCATATACCGACGTCATACCATTCTCCCTAAATACCAAGTGCTCTTGGTCAGCACGCAAGTATTCCAATCTTCATTTCCTGACACTTCAGTCTATCATACATAAAGTCGCTTTACAACGATAAAAAATGTATATCGTCGTCATCTAGAACAAATAAGTAGTCATTTTCTAAATCCATAAATCATACATGTAGATTTTCGAGGTATACATATAAGGTAAGCCAATAAACGGATTACACGTAATGGTCCTGAATTTGCAGTCTATAAATTTCTAGAGAGTGAAATAAAATTATGAAACCTTTCTATTTCGAGGAATTCTCTATATTGGTTTCTTAGAATTGGGTTATAAACTCGAATTGTAATTGCAAAAATCCGCCTCTTCTATTCGTATTTATTTGCTGAGATTTTAAATAAGTTTGGCCTCAATAATATAGAAAACCACTCTAGATTTCTAACAGGAGTTTCTAGAACTCGCTTTCAAGGATGACTAGAATTTATAATGATGACATAGAACTATTTTTACTAAAAATAGAATTTATTTTCTAAATGTCTGTCACATAATTTTTTATCAGTGTAGGGTTTGACCAGATGACTCACACACTTCGTTTGTTGCATCTATGAGCCGATAGTTTCAGAATGAACTGATATCACTTTTGTCCTGCCTCAAAAAACATCTACGGATTATTTCCGTATCTCGCTTGAAGTTAATTTATGGACCACACCAAAAAAGTGTGTTCTTTTAAGGTATGCGCTCATAGTTTTTCTTCCAGAGCAGAAGAAAACACAGTGTTGTGAGATGTAAAATACACAGCACATTCATACAGGAGATACACCGTATTTGTGCGAAGTATGTGCTAAAGGATATTTCAAAACAAAACTTTTTTTTTTTTTTTTTTTTTTTTTATAACCCTTTTCAAATATGTTTTACAGGGTTTAAAACTTGTATAAATTTTCAGGTATTCTAATCGAAAATCGAACTTCACTGAGAATTTTATATCATTTTACGGTCTTACATAAAGTATAAATTATATAAAGAAGTATCTAAAAATGGTAAGTTTCCATAATTACGAGATAAATAATAATTATGTTTATGAATTATTTTTTTTTCAACTGAGTAAGAGAATATTTCATTACTGAAAAGAATGCAATATCGTTTATTTCCTACATTTTAACTTCTATTATAATTTTAACAATGTTAATACTCGAAAGTTCTTTTTAAGAAGAAAATTCACGTTTACTTGTTTGAAAATAGTTTCTATCCTACATCAATATTTGATGTCCTAACTAAAAAAATCTTTGCCAATGGTTCTTTTTTCGCTCATTTAACTAAATAAGCTTTTTGCCAATTACTGATGTTCGGTAAAATAAATAAATGGATTGTGTAAAGGTCGACCTTTTCTCGGATATTTTAGATTCTCTTTTGAAGAAAATTTTACAAATTATACGTTTTTCTTACTCTGGAACACATCCCTCCTTAATGTTTCAATAGAAAAGAAGTTTTTTTTTTTTTTTTTTTTTTTTTTTTTTTTTTTTTTTATGAAAGTGAATACGTTATAAATAATGTGGTGTGTCAGTGACATGACTTTCTCTTACCCTGAAATTTAATACTATAAATGTAGGTTGGAGATTAAGAGGTAAGATAACTATGTTATGTAAACCTATGTTAAACAATTCAAATTTGGCTTCGGAAGAGTTTTATATGACAATTAGTTCTGTGAGAGAAGAGCTACCGCCCTCTCAACCCCCCGCTTCATTAATGCACCTACATTATATATAGAATTTAATTCAGTTATTAAAAAATAATTCTGTTTTTAAAAAATAATTTATTAAAATTATTATTTAAAAAAATATATATTTTAGAATAATGCAGACGATTTCCATATTAGAGAAGTAGTATAACACTAAATTACCAAAAACAAGTCAATTTTATTCTCGGTATTAAAATAAATACATAAAAATAAATACAAATATAAAAATATTTTTTTGTTGTTGTTAAAAGTAAAAAAAAAAAAAAAAAAAAAAAAAAAAAAAAAAAAATCGATAACTTCGTTTTAAATTATCTGAGATCGATGGTTCAACCATTAGTTTTAAACGTATTGGCGAGCTCTTTTGAAAAATACCCATCATAAAAATTTACTCCCCTCGAGGGGGGACTTGCCCCCAGGGGGAGGCGAGGCTCCTACATACACAATTTTTCCTTTCCCAGTTGACTATCTCTATTACAAAAAGTATGTATTTGTTTCATTTGGTTTAGTGCA
Organism: Salticus scenicus; assembly: GCA_963930645.1. Lineage (NCBI taxonomy): Eukaryota > Metazoa > Arthropoda > Arachnida > Araneae > Salticidae > Salticus > Salticus scenicus. Next base: position 140,694,103 of record OZ005656.1, on the reverse strand, counting down.
GTCTATAGATGTTAAACTCTACTTATCTGCAATTTCCCCCATAGACATAATGTATTTGAGTACTTTTGAGTGTCCCTGTACACGAACCATTAGTTTCATCTCTACGAAAATCTTAGTGTAGCATCCCTATATGATACACATTTAGAATACCAAGTTTGAACTTTCCGCCATAATTTGTTTTTGAGGTATGCTGATAACAGACAGACACGCACACAGGCAGACACACAGACCATTTGCTAAAAACATGATTATCGTATTCAGGGGACCTCAGAACATGTAAATATAACAAAATATCACTTTCGAAAATTTGACCCAAAAACAATACTTTCTCTACCTTATGGGTAAGAGAAAGTAAAAACAATAATTCCTCTACCTTATGGGTAAGGGAAAGTACAAATTTTTGCTAATTAAAAAAGAAAAAAAAAAGATAAAAATGAATGATACAAAATTTAACCTTAAAAAATATAATATGCTTTTACATAAAATACATGCACATGTTTTTATGTAAAATATTGTTTTATAGTCTTTTTTTTTTTTTTTTTCATTTATTTTTTATTTCTTAGCAGCTAAGTTGAAAAAGAAAGGACATTTTAATTATAAGAAAATAGTTTTTATTTAAAAGTCTTAACGAAATTTTGAGTTGTTACGCTGACAAATTTTAAATTACATACTTTCAAATCTAACAAAATAGTATAAGAGGAAAAGAAAGAATGGAATGCAATAGAAATACAGTTCTTATTTACAACATATAATGAAAAACTTCCAAACAGTTTTTTTTTTTTTTTTTTTTTTTTTTTTTAACTCTGATTATTTAATTAACAAATAATAAAAAATCTGCCATAATATATCATTGTATTATTTTATAGTATTATTAAAGCCATATTTTTATCGATATTTGGATTGGTCCTATTTTTAATAATAAGTAAATATTAATATTGCAGTGATTAATTTAGCATTTCCTATTTACTACTTTATCTCATGTTTATTTATGATTTCTGTTACTTTGAATAAAAAAAAATAAATAAACATTATTATTTTTTTTATTTAATAAAGCTACATAGTGTATGTTACTGCTAGTAATGCGAGTATGTGAATTAGAATACATGGTCAAAAATCTCTATTTTATTTGAATCAATTTTAATTTTTGTATCTTCCTTTATATTATAGAACAAAAAACTTCTTTGATAAAACATTCAATACTGAACCATTTGAAATTTTAGAAAATGGATATAAATATCAACTTTCCTTACACTGAAATTTATTAAAATCTTTTGATTCGGGGTTTAAGGGAGAGTTTTATCGGTGATATGGGATAATTGTTATCGCCTTATTTGCAGTGAATGTTGATCTAGTAAAATGGGAGATTTTGCAAGAGCAGAGAT